>JAWPHD010005069.1:0-171688 GCA_037043455.1 Cyrtodaria siliqua
GGATCTGTCACTAAGGTACACGTACACCATCTACGCTTAGCTAATTGTGGATGAATGGCAGATACCAACAGATAAGTTAAGTCGACCATTAGGAAAGCTTAATTTCCACCGATAAGCGATCATAATTCCAACCCCACCTCAGATACATCTGACAGTAATGATGACGATGAACTGCCAATAGCTAAATTAGTCAAACATATACCGCCAAAGAACGTAATAATATCTGACGAGTGAATCTGACATACCTTTGATGGAATTACGCAAAACGAATTCGAGCTCAAAGTCAACACGCACATAACTCAAGTCATGAAAACTCTAATTCTGACACCAATGTTCCTAATTTGACACGTGTTTCCACCACACCTACTCTTTATTTCGTCAGAAAGATAAGGAGATTGTTAAATATGGAAACAACACCCATCTCATTTTCATCAGGTGCAACCAAAATGAGGGCGTCAGATTCCGATTAACATGTCAATTTTTTCAGATGAGCCAGATAAAAAGGGAAATGAGATTTCTGTTATCTCACGCAAGAAGCGTTTTTCACGAAAAAAATCCTCGAAACAGACACAAAGTGAGAAAATGAGAAAAGATGGTAACAGCCATCAAAGCAATTAAGTGGATTGCCTTTAGGCTTCACAAACATATGTGTTGTTGTTTGAATTTTTAAGTTAAGAATCATATTTCTGTATGGTTCAGAAAAGCTGAAGAAGTTATACTATTTGAGTATAAGTACTAATACGTCATGCAAACACAAAGCAGATTGAAGAGTGAACCCTTTCCTCTTAAACTTCCAAATAGCAATACAGGCATTCAAATGCAACACACATATTGGGGAATTGAAAACTCAAACTTTCAAAATTGGGGATTTTTCATATGAGACAAACTGCACTTAATAGCTTCTGGTCACTGGGGATAAAAATGTAAAAACTCTGTTCTGCCAAAAGTTTTTGTGTGAGTATACGGTGAACTCTCAGGAAAGACCGAGGGGCTTCGATGCCGGCTCAGATTTTCCGGGCAAGCATGTTTTGCTGAAAAAGGGGTCAGCAACCCTTTCATCATGTGATAAGCCAATGGACAGAAAATACTGTCTGATCTTAACGACACGGTATCTGTGTAAATATCCGATATATCGATATATGTAGAACTGTGGACACACGTGTAATACGAGACATTATGTAATTGTGAAAAATTGTATACTACTATATATATAACTTAGCTTATATACACTGGTGTTATGTAAACTAGTGACGTCAGCCAAAAACTGAATCTAGACTTGTTGTAAATAGAACATGTGTAATTTAGACGGACTAACAAGTGGTTTAGTCCCCGAATACTACCCCATACATACATAACTTTTACAATATTCAAGTATTTGCACCAATGTGTGTAAATATGACCCTGTCGGAAATTAATAGGAATTGTTTTTGGAAATCAGTATGCCTATAGTCTTTGCTGTATACAATTAGTGAGCTACAGGGTGGAGAGGAACTGCTAGACGCTAATTAGACGCTAATCGTTTACACTATAGCTAAATTGGAACGTTTATCAACAACAGGTTGTTCGGAATTATCTATAGAGAATTTACCTGCGATATCCTATGGAGTAGATTAACATGGACACGATTAATAAACTCTCTGCATAGCAACTTTAAAGGGACTCTTAAATGGTACGATAAACATATAGTGGACGAGAGCCATGGAACACGTTCTTCTGAGGACCGATTGGTGTAACGTTTGGTGGAGCCCAACTGAGGACAATCCATGACAATACCGGGACATCGATGGCAGGTGGACGTGGCCATATACAATAGACGCTTTGCAGTGATTATTGTGGCCTGACTTTTGGTGCCGTAGAATTTACATTTACCGTGGATTTGAACTGCATTCTTTCTTCTATGTGTAACTGGATTTATTTATATGTTATACAGTGACTAATGGCACAAACATTTAATCTTACATTTTAGTCTAAGAACTTGATTAGAAACTGTTAAAATTTCATTATAACATTTCAAATTAAAATATGGAAGGAATTTTGTAACACTACCATACCCTTTAATAAGTAATAATAATAGTTTAATAAACAAGTAGTTAGAAGTATATTGCATTTAATAGTAATTTACCTAATATTCTACAATTTGTGATAGCTCTATTTAAATAGCAGTATTGTTAGTAGCTTACTCAGGTAATATAGTAAGTAGGCGGAGGTATAGTGTTAGACCAATTGAAATACATGTGTCGAAATCCAATAAGAATAATGGCACGTGAATGCAGGTATATATTTGAATGTTTTAGTAGAGTCTGGAAAAATCTGGAGAATGATAGAGAGATTAGTTGGACAGTAGAGATTGATTAGAATTAATATACCACTATACGATCAGACATTAAAATGGGGGTAGTTTTAAAGATTATTAAACCGTGTATTTAAGAGTCTGGACTTGTTAATTATATAATGCCCTTGGTGATCATAGTGTTTGCAGACATCCAGGAATGGCCATCATTACCACGTAACATGCCAATATCTTTTAAATCGGCTTTCAATGGGTGGTTTTGAGACAACGACTTCACAATGATGCTGCTTGTGTTCTATGGCTTCAAGTTTTGTAACAATTGTATGACAACACAGCATCCAAGATAAATGCCGTTCCGGTCAAATGCTTATATCTTTTAAACGGATTGTTTGATATTGTTCAAAACTCAAATTGATGATGGCGAGGGTCTACGGCTTTTCAAGTTTGGTATAAATTAAGTAAAAGTAAAATACAAGATTGCCACCATTAAAGATTGCTGCTGCTACCTAAAGCTGCATATATAATATCTTAAACCACTTGGATGATTTTTGAGATCTAATGACATTCAAGTTTGTAAACAATAGGTCAACACGACATTCACAGATGGCTGCTGTTACCATGGAAATGGATACAACGAAGCACTTGTTTGAATTAAAATAAAAAAACTCAGCGTCCTAATGCCGTCAGGCCTTTCACTTTGAATATATGAAAACCACATATATTAGAGCTATGTTAGCCAGTGGGGAGTTCACAGGCCCTCATGATCCTCTTGTATTAATCCGTCACGCACATGAAAACAGATACATTACATTGCATCATGTCACGGGTAAAATGTAACAAGACAGGAAGTAAAACCAGCTACAAATAGTTTTAAAACAACTATCAACAAATTTATTCAAATACTACAATTTTTTTTTACATAAAATGGATCCAGTGTTTCTTTAAAATCCGATATACGAATAAAATCCAAATAATATTAGCAAGTGTCCCTTTTATCTAAATTTACTTCAAGTTTTTCCTGGTTTATTAATTCACAATAGTCCAATTGTCCAAATAATCCAATAATCCAATGTCACTAGATGAAATATTTTTATATCCTCTCACAATATATTTTAATTCACAGCATCTAATATTTTGTAAATTCTCAATTAAAATAATGAACCAGATATTCCACTTTGAAAACTAATACTGCAAAATCCTGCAAGTTTCACTAAGGTCCGCTTTATGTACCAACATGGAACATTATAGGTTAACGAATGCTCTGTAACAATCTACATATCTCATTACGTAAACAATAATTTAGTAATTACTGGAATATTATATAAACACTGGATGTCAATCAAACAGTTTGTCCAACAAACAGAAAAATATCCAGCTATTTATGTATGTGCTATTAATAGAAACACCTTGACAGCCAGAATCAATAAACATGTACACTTATATATAGCATTTTATACATGAGGGTAACCCATGTTTTTATATAAGGGCGGGTAACTCTCAAAAGATGTAATATTTTAAACAACAAATTGTTTTTCAAATTTTGGGTCAAAACAAAATACTTATCACACAACTATTCTAAAATATGTTGAGAGTAATAAAATTAGTTAAGATACAAAAGTGAATAATTATGTTCAGTATATTATTGATATGTATGTAATAAATTATTTTATTGTATACCTTATAATAGATTCTTTTATTATACACCTATCAAAAATATATACATAGTACCTTCATTTTCCTGGAATGGAATGCAAAATAAAAATACTAAAAATACTACTAAAATAGATGACGTCGAGGACGTAAACACGCTAGTATGTCATATTTCCAGGATCACACTCACATATTGTGCTTACGATGTTACATACTTTGTTCCATTGCAATTGTTGTTGTTTTAATGCGTGTCTTTTATCGACTGTAATCGGTAAATCCTACGTTTCCTGTTCGACTTTTATACTTCGTATATTTAGTGTGTTTGTATACCCAAGAAAGATTAGTGTTTTACTAATTGGACTATTTTCTACATGTCTTCTGCTATAACTGTTATATTTCAAACTACACCTTTAATAAGTAAGTTTAAGCAGCAAATTTACTATCCCATCCCATTACCTTAAAAGCTAAGCATAAAGCATTTTAAAATGGTGGTTGCGAACTTCTTAGTATTGATAAACGAATGAAGGGTCAACGCAATACAAGTAGATATAAAAGTGGAACAGGAAAAGTAGCATTCAATGAAGGACCACAGCCAACCACATGCACAGAAACAAACAACGCTACAAAGATGAATAAAAGATAGAATATTCCAACACAAACATCAACGGGCTGACAATAGGGTTACCGCATTGGAACGGTCAGTGGCAAAGAACCAGGTTCTAGGGTGCACCAAACCTCACTCTTACCCTATTGTCATCCCTATAAAACGGAACTGTGTAAATTACGATATCCCCGCCAGGTTATATTCTCTAATGCATCATTAATAGGCAATATAAGTATAACACATACATGATCATGTATTTACTATAAAAACAAACAAAAGCCTAGAAATCCAAAAAGCAAGTGCTCAGTGACTTGACAGAAACCAGAGCAACCAGAGAACAAATCGTTAAGGCAAGACAAGAATTAAGACAAATATCAAACGATCCGTCATTTGATGATTTAGGTAGACGTAATTATAGGGTCCACAATCTGTCTGGTCATCGCACAATCAAAGACGAAAGCACAGTGGCGAACTGTAAATGTGTCAACCACTAAACACGCAGTGTGTTGCAAAATGATATGGTCATAACCTCTTTTGAGAAACGTTTTAACAAGTTTAATACAGACTATGAATATAAAAGTGATTATGGCCAAGGAGCTAACAAAGTTTGTAACACACACTATGGACGTCAAGTCGTGATAATCCTTGTCGCAGTAGAGTTCTTAACTTACTTTTATATAAATTACAAGTAGATCAGGGTTACGATAATAATATGATAACGGTATCCCTGCTGGATAAGCTTTTTAGCTATACAAACGACTGGTGTACCGAGATCAGTTGACATTGTTAATGCTATTCTTAACGTAAACGGTGAACAATAGTTTATTTTAGTTTCTCACGCCAATTGTTTCATCATTTGCAATGACTTCCCCATTAGCATTGCGGTCTAGAGAGCAGTTACATTAATACGATACATGATGCGGCTTGTTGGTCAATAGTTCGAAACACATTGAAAGCATTATTTTGGTGTGTGTGTGTTTGGTGGGTGGGGAGTGTGTGTGTGTGTGTGTGTGGGGGGGGGGGGGGGGGGGGGGGGGTAATATTATTATTTTTTCATTATTAAATTTTCCTCGTGAAATTTAAGACACCACCAAAACTGCACACAAATCTATTGATACAACTGTAGAGTCATTTCTGTTTTAACTCAAAATAAAGAAATAAAACAAACATCACAAATAGAGGTTTTTAAAGGGTTTCAAACCGATGGCCCACGAAAAAAAAAAGTCAAATTGTGTTACATACGCCGACGCTTTAACCACAGCGCTATGGAAATTATATATCAATGGAACGGGTAATTTACACTTATATGTATCAGTTGTGTAAACAGTGCCGAATGATCTCTGTACACCTGCAGCAAATAATAAATTATAGACCGTTATGTATATTGTAGATGATATTTGGCTGACTGGATCATACCACTGTGATGACGGAACAAGACTTAATATTGGTCAATGGTGTGACTTCTCATTCGATTGCGTCGACAGATCTGATGAAATAAATTGTGGTAAGTCAATAAACAAGCGTCCATATTACAGCCATTAATTGTTGAGTTAATTCCACGTAGTTTGTATTTATTTTTTGCTTCAGTCACGAGTTCGTTTATATATTTAAAGCTGCACAGTCCATATAAAAAGGTAAATGCTGTTTTAAAGGAAACGGGAAAAAGAGTTGTTATCATCAGTTGATTTGCTAGACTGGTATTTTTCGTTTCAATTTTTTAATATATACGTCTTTTGTTAGCGCGCTTTAAAAGTGAGAATGACTATCGCTTCATTAATTACGAAATACGGACGAGGTCGATTTACGTGTAAAACGTTTATCTGGTGACAAATGTAATACAACTTTAAGATATACATGTACGTGAAAACATGTTACTAACACAAACTTGAAAAAAACGTTAAACGTGAACACCTTTTCCTTTGCCCTTTTTCTCTTTGTGTTTCTGTTAAATGTCAAAATCAAAATTAGGAAATTATCAAAATGATTTAGAATTAGATTACGTGTGAAGCTTTATTTCTAAATAACAATGAATGATCTTGTAGAAGACATATGATTATAGCTAGTACCCAAGTGCGAAAGAAGAAGAAGACGAAGAAGAAGAATCTGTTTACTCTTATAACTTTTTTCTTCTTTCTCGTATATAGTAAAACTGTATTTGTCACCAGGTCGTTTTCACATTTATAACAAGTTTTTTGTATTGCCATTGTGACATGAACAGATAATTAAGTTGCAAAATGAACATAAACATTACGCAAGAAAGTGGATATAAAAATCGAAAAGAAATTATAGCATACGACGATAACAGAGTACATTCAACCAAAAACACACATCGAAACACACAGCAATTACAAGAAAATAAATACGAAACAATGTAGGTGACCAGACAAACACAAGAGGGTTGGCAATACGTATATCGCCTTGGAACAGTCAGTGACCAAAACACCACTGGGTATTTAAACCAGATCATAGGGTTCACCAATCATATACCAGTATACACATCGATAGAAAGTGCTTCCATGAAAATGAGGCCCCCACAAACGCAGCTAAAATCCTGTAAGTAACTATCAATTTTATTTTTTTAAATACGTTTGTCTTGAGCCTAAACGGAGGGGATACAGCGTTTGTGTCGGGAATACGCTATAGTATTCAACCTAAACTCATTTGTTATGCATTTATATTATATAAAAATCACCTACCCCACAACATTAGAGGCAGCCTAACCACACTCATACATATATTGGCCATACATGTACCTGTCATGTTACACATAAGTATATACCCACGTATTGTACAGAACATTGAAGCAGAAGGGTTCAAGCGTTCCACACTTAGATAGATACATGCCATACAATTCAGCTAACATTTAAATCCACACCCACATATTGTACAGAACAACGAAAAAAGCAGATTTCAACCTGTCGTGTTACACGTACGTATATACCCAAGTACTGCACTAAACATTCAGAGGATTCAACAACTTCGAGTATACACTGCAACTCTGAGAGTCTCTCATTACCAATGACTTCGACCAAAGTCCCAGCTAGCCATCCCATTCAACAACCTTCCCCGAGATGTTCACATACCAACGTCCCGTTGCCAACTGACTCAAATTGTGTGTGTGTGTGCGTGCGTGCGTGTGTGTGTGTGTATGTGTGTGTGTGTGTGTGTGTGTGTGTGTAATTATAAAGTTTATAGTCCCTCCGCCAACAAACTCGAAACTGACTCAAATTTCTCATTCCGTTTTATACTCGATGCAAATGGCGTCTTCCGAAGCAAGGGAAGTAATCCTGCAACTTTTACAGTTCAGTCATCTTAAGTACTAATTAATATGACCTTGTATAATAACGGTCTTCATCCAATCGTTTAGTATATACATATATGTAATGTAAAGCAGAAGATGACTGTTATATGTTTCCCGAGCTATTTCTTATGGGGTCTATGTTTCTCAACGTATTCGTTGTTCTAGACCTTGTAGCAGTGTTGAGAAATTTATATATATTCGTAATATTTGTATAATTAAGAAGCTACTCCAGCAAGGCTACCGTTAACATAAACTTCGATAAACTTTTGTAAAATTATATCATCGTAACCCTGCTTTTAAAATATAGAAGTAATTTAAGAACTCTTCTGCCACAAGAACTATCACAACCTGAATTATATCGCGATGTGATTTATAAACTTTGTAAGTTCCTTGGTCATAACCATTTTCATACAATCTTTATTAAAATTGTTAAAACGTTTATCAAAAGATGTTATGATCATATCATTATGCAACGTACTGCATATTTAGCGGCTGACCCATTTATATTTCGCCACTATGCTTATCTCTTTGATTATGCGATGACCGGATGACGTCTGCCTAAACCCTCAAAGGACGGTTGTCCTGAATCTTGTCATGTTGTACGTTTAACGGTTTGTTCTCTTGTTGTTCTGGCTTATGCCAAGTCACTAAATATTTGCATTGTGGCTTTCTAAAACCAAAACACAACTAATGAAAAACCTGCTTTTATGTTTTAACCTGCTGATTTCTTACTACGTTTTTTGGGAGGGCCTAATCATCAGATACAGAATTGAATGACACCATTTTCTCGTGAATCTTTGTAATTATTGCTTGTTTCTGTGCGTCATTTTGGTTGACAGTGGTCCTTAATTACTAAACTTTCTGTCCGACTTTTATACCTACTTTCATCCGTATGACTATAAATACACAACGCTTTGCAGGTGAAATGAAAACGACGAAGTCGTTCTTTTAAATATATGGACATTGCATGAACGAATATATTCGGTGGTCTGCTTTTCATCACCGACCAGTTTCTATTGATCTTGTTTATATCAGGTTACTGCGTCCGTAAGTTATCCGAAATACAATCGGCGACTACGCGAAATATCGAAAATATGCATTTGCGCGGTTAAAAGTATTGATTGAAAAAAAAAGAAGCTCTTTATTCTGCATTTCGTATTTGTTATGCTAACGATCGTATTTCATAATGATATACACGAGGGAATATCATAATTAATAAATACCTGCGTTCTCGTATATTTACGTAATCATTTGAATTTCTAAGATGGGACCAACTATGTCAACTGTTTCTTGGAATAAATTTACCAGATTTTCAGGCAAATAACCAGCTTTACCTTTATAAGCAATTATGTTTGGTATGTTTGTCTGTCTTCCTATTATAATCGCTCGATTTCGGTATATAAATTAAGAACAGACTTTCAGCGTGTTAATCCAGTGACATTTCAACCTGTTTCATATTGACTTATTCCAAAGTACCTAATTTCGTTTTGGGTGCAGCCACCCCAAACAATACAGACATATTCAAGAACTGTTCTCAAGATACATACATTTGATTTAATACTTTTCGATTAATTAAAATCGTTATTTCCCGCACGTCATTCCTAATATTTTAGAGGCTGACTTAGCGATATTGGTTATCTGTTCATGTCATAGGATATGCTCATAGTATCTGTGGATGTAAGGTATACGATTTCTGTTTCACGATATGAAACAGTGCAATATATTTGTGTTTTTTATGTTATCATGTACTACTCTATACCTCGTAAAAGGTTATCATTATAATATCTTAATACAATTTTATAGTTTATTTAGGAACACATTTAGTCAAAATCTAATTTATTGAGCTTTATAATTAGCGTTACAATGTTCAAAATCATTTCGATATAATAAATACAGACTACCATTCACGCTACTCGTTTAATAATATGCACGAACCGTATCAGTTTCCCCAATTTGAAAAACGAACTTATTTCATTTTGACTATCATTAACAGTTGTGAACCCGTGTAACAATTACCAATGGAGATGTGACAGCGGACAATGTGTGCCACTGAGTGTTGTGTGTGACAACAAGTTCGATTGTTTCGATCACTCGGATGAAGGGATTGCCTGCTATGGTAGTTGATTGAACTTTTATATTATTTAATACATGTTGTTTATGACACATATGTGAAAACCATATAGTCTTTCAAAAGGAAAGTTAATTCAGTACACAATAAATAATAACTCTTCTTCAAATTTTCGAACACTTGTTCTTTTTCAAGAAAAATCACAGAAATACAACTTTTAAGTAAAATCCATCTTGTTGTTTAAATGGCTGACGTTATGATAAAAATACCATAACGACGTCACGTCATTTACCTAACGTCATACAGATAATGACGTGAGATCGTTATGGTATTTTGCATCATAACATCAGTCATTTAAACAAAAAGATGGATTTTACTTAAAAGTTGTATTTATGTATTTTTTTATTGAAAAAGAACAAGTTTTCGAAAATTTGAGGAAGAGTTACTATTTATTTTACACAGTTATATAGTTATTCCAGTGTATGGTAAGACCAGTTCTTGCTCCGGCTATTATTATTAAAAAAAAGAAAGATATAAAAAATCGGACAGAGAAAGTAGCATTCAATAACGACAGTCAACCACAAAACACCGAAACAAACACGCAAACAGACAAACGAGAAGGCAAAGGTAATACAAAATGCAAACAACATCACAAACACAAAAGCGTTGACAATAGGGCTTCCACCTTGGAACGGTCAGTGGCACCAAACCTCACACTTACTCTATTGTCATCCCAATTAAACGGGACAGTCTAAATTGATATCTATGGTACTAAAATATGCAGAATTGAAATAGGTAGTAGATGATATTTATAAAAAATTATAACATTATATATATTGTGTTACATCTTTCAGGTAATTGTTTTGCCAACGAATTGTACGCATGCAGCGGTGGTGAGTTCCAGAAGTGTATACAGAGAGCACTCGCTTATGATGATGTGTTTGATTGTCCGGAACATGAAGATAATCCAGTTATTACTTTTCCCGCATGTCCTGCAAATGAAACTGGGACATTCTATGTTGACGTTGGCAGTGATATACATGGTACATTTCAAAATTACTCACTTCCTTTATCCATTGTTTTTATATATATATTTCCCCATATATATATATAGAGAGAGAGAGAGAGAGGGAGAGAGAGAGAGTTATATTCTCTAACAAACAAGGCAGCATTAATAGGCAATAAAAGTATAACACATATTTAGTTTGACCTTTGGACCCCATTCAATTACCATAACCTCTGTAACTGAGTGCCATAGCATCGTTTATCAAAGTTGTTAATACGAAGTCACCCAAGTAAAAATGCAGCCGTGTCCAGGGATTCAAACGTCCATCCATCCGGTCATTTTGGATTTCAAATTTCAGTATCATACATACGAAATCTGGTTAAATTTAGCTTAACGGATGGATGGACGGACGTTCGACGGACGAAATGCAGTCTCAATAGCTCTCTTGGAGCCTTCGGCTCAAGCGAGATAAAAACGCTGTGTACGTGCTTGCGTGTGTTTTGGAATGTTTACCATATCAACATCACAAAACGATGATATATTATCGACGTGGAGTTTTATTGTGAAATAACAATTTAGTGGTATTTACACATACATAAATACGTCTGATACCGCTTAACAAGTAATTGCAAACATATCAAAATTGTGTATTGTTTTGAAACCAATCAGCTTATCATTCAATATGTGTAATTATTAAAAAAAATGCTCTTTATGTCTTTGACTATTTTAGGACCAATAGCAGTCGAATGTAGGTAAGTGCGATATATATACTATAGTAGCGTTCCTTTGTTGTTGTTGTTTTTGTTTTTGTTCTTGTTGTTATTGTGGATAATTTATGTTTAAATTTTGTTCCACTTCCATTCCCTTATGACACCAGTTAATATCCGGCTTTCTTGTTTTTTAACACTTCCCTGAACAGAAGATTACAGAACCTTACAGTAATTGTCGGATATAATTATCACAAAACATGTCTATAAGGTAAGCAATTTAATTAATAGGTTTAAAACTTCAATAAAACAGCTCGAAATAACCACCAGTGATATTACATTTTAACTTCATAGATAAAATCACAATAATTATTGAAATTGAACTAGAAACAAGTAGTCAATGGCAGTTTTTATTTCAACAAAAGTATCTATTTCGCGAGTATTGAGATTGTCTCGGCCTGCCAATACCGTAGCATATATATGTCTTACTTGAGATATCGGTCCGAGCAGAGTATACCAAATAAAGCGCCAACTATTCGCGCGTTTTTTCACGCTCATAAAATTGACGTCTGCTTGAACTCATGTTATAAATACCGCACAACGTCAATTGATGATGTATCAGTAGTTAAACTTTTTGACGTCATTTGCTACAAGCTCAAAATAAGAAATTATCATTGATTTAACTTAAAACACACATTTATTGATAGTCTCATACAATCTCGCAAAGTCTCGCCAAATCGGCCCAACCTGAAGACGAATTTAAGCTTCCGTTTTCCCACAAGCCCAGGTTCAGAATCATTCGCAGCATCTCGAACACTTCTTCGAAGCATAACTCGAATGTATTTCGAAGGCCACCATATTGGATACAACATACTAAAATTATGAGCCTCAGACTGAAGCTATCTTCAACGTTTGCAATGTCAATTAGCCGATTGCTCCATCTATAGTTTATTATCTGGAAGCAGTGATAAAACCTTCATCTGTATTGTAATAACAAAAACATGCAACGCAAATCATACATCAACACGTGTGGCTAACGGTCGTATTGTTTACATAGCAACAGCTGAGCAACACTGCACTATTGTCTCTGCCGTTGCCTTCCGGCTAACAAAATGTCAATATTTTGAACATACCGTCGATATACACACGAGGCATGATCTGCAAGGATGACGTGATTGGCAGAGTTTTCACGATTAGGTTCAGAATCATACCGTAGCGAAGAAATCAGAATCAGGCCGAGTGAACGAAGGTTATTGTTCAGGGCGTTTGTTTCAACCAAGGTTTTCAGCAATAATAAGAGTAATTTTAACAATACGTTTACAAATTATATATCATTGGAGCTGGACATTTTAGTTGTAAATATAAATACCCTATATTTATATCATTGAAAATCTGTTCAAAGTTTACAGGTAAAATGTGATACTGCTAAATAACATAAATATATATATATATATAACTTATAGAAGAGTGGCAGCGTTAGCCGGTCAAGTAAATATCAATTAACTCTATATTATTATTGAAGTATCCTTACACATACGATGAATATTATTAACCACTACCTTAGTAAGACCCTTACAAAAATGAGGAATACTGTTCATCTTTTACCTTTATACGTCCGTACCCAAATGCACATTATTCACCACTACCTCAGTAAGGTCCTTACACAAAGAAAGAAAATACTGTTAATATTTTACCTTTATATGCCCGTAAACACATGATGGAATACATACCCGACTGCCCTAGTAATGTCCGTGCACACGTACTAAATAATATTTAGGACTACCTTAGTAACTTCTTTACACATATGATGAATACTATTCAGGACAACATTAGTAACGGCCGTACACACATTATGAATATTATTCAAGAAACCTTTGTAATGTCAGTACACACATAATGACTACTATACCGGACTACCTTAGTAACGTCCGTACACACATGACGAATACTATTCAGGACTACATTAGTAACGGCCGTACACACATTATGAGTATTATTCAAGAAACCTTAGTAACGTCCGTACACACATTATGAATACTATTTAGGAAACCTTAGTTATGTCCGTACACACATTATGAATACTATACCGTACTACCTTAGTAACGTCCGTACACACATGACGAATAATATTCAGGACTACATTAGTAACGGCCGTACACACATTACGAATACTATTTAGGAAACCTTAGTTATGTCCGTACACACATTATGAATACTATTTAGGAAACCTTAGTTATGTCCGTACACACATTATGAATACTATTTAGGAAACCTTAGTTATGTCCGTACACACATAATGAATACTATTTAGGAAACCTTAGTTATGTCCGTTCACACATTATGAATACTATTTAGGAAACCTTAGTTATGCCCGTACACACATTATGAATACTATTTAGGAAACCTTAGTTATGTCCGTACACACATTATCAATACTATTCATAACTAACTTAGTAACGTCTGTACACTCATGATCAATACTATTCAGGACAACATTAGTAACGGCCGTACACACATTACGAATACTATTTAGGAACCTTAGTTATGTCCGTCAACACATTATGAATACTATTTATGACTGCCTTAGTAACGTCAATACATACATGATGAAAACTATTCAGGACTACCTTAGTAATGGCTGTACACACATGATGAATACTATTCATGACTACCTTAGTAATGGCTGTACACAAATGATGAATACTATTCATGACTACCTTAGTAACGTCCATACATACATGATGAAAACTATTCAGGACTGCCTTAGTAACGTCTGTACACACATTATCAATACTATTCATGACCACCTTAGTAACGTCCGTACATACATGATAAAAACTATTCAGGACTACTTTAGTAATGGCTGTACACACATGATGAATACTATTCAGGACTACCTTAGTAACGTCCGTACACAATTGATGAAAACTATTCAAGACTACCTTAGTTACGTCCGTACACACATGATGAATACTATTCATGACCACCTTAGTAACGTCCGTACATACATTATGAAAACTATTCAGGACTACCTTAGTAATGGCTGTACACACATGATGAATACTATTCAGGACTACCTTAGTAACGTAGATACATACATGATGAATACTATTCATGACTACCTTAGTAACGTAGATACATACATGATGAATACTATTCATGACTACCTTAGTAATGGCTGTAAATACATGATGAATACTATTCAGGACTACCTTAGTAACGTCCGTACACAATTGATGAAAACTATTCAAGACTACCTTAGTAACGTCCGTACACACATGATGAATACTATTCAGGACTGCCTTAGTAACGTCCGTACACACAAGATGAAAACTATTCAGGACGACATTAGTAACGGCCATACACACATTATGAATACTATTCAGGAAACCTTAGGTATGTCCGTACATACAATATGAAACTATTCAGGACAACCTTAATAGCGCCCGTACACACATGGCGAATACACTCCAAAAAGACCTTAGTAGCGTCCGTACACACATGATGAATACAGTTCTGGACAGCCTCAGTAACGTCCGTACACACATTATGAATACTATTCAGGAAACCTTGGTTATGTCCGTACACACATGATGAAACTATTCAGGACAACCTTAGTAGCTTCCGTACACACATGGTGAATAATACACAAGACTATCTTAGTAGCGTCCGTACACACATACATGATGAATACAATTCAGGACAACCTCAGTAACGTCCGTAACGTTAGTATTGGCTGTACACACATGGTGCATGCTATTCAGGACAACCTTAGTAATGGCTGTACACACATGGTGCATGCTATTCAGGACAACCTTAGTAATGGCTGTACACATATGGTGCATGCTATTCAGGACAACCTTAGTAAAGGCTGTACACACATGGTGGATACTATTTAGGACAACCTTAGTAATGGCTGTACACACATGGTGGATACTATTCAGGACAACCTTAGTAATGGCTGTACACACATGGTGGATACTATTCAGGACAATCTTAGTAATATCCGTACAAACCTAACGAATAGTATTGACGACAATATTAATAACATCCGTAAACAAAAGGCGGATAGTATTCAGGACAACCATAGCAACATACATACACACATGATGAAAATATATAGGACACCATTAGTAACATCCGTACACACATGGTGGATACTATTCAGGACAACCATCCGTACTCAAACAACAGAGCATATTGAGGAAAACCATAATGACGTCCGTACACCCATGGTGGATACTAGTTAGGACAACCTTAATTGCGTCAATATACACATAATAAATACTATTCAAGACAACAATAGTAGCATCCGTACACACAGGGTGGATACTATTCAGGATCACATAAGTAACGTTCGTACACACATGGTGGATACCATTGAAGTCAAACGTAGTAGCACAGTCCGTACATACATAATGAATACTATTCAGGACAACCATAGCAATATCCGTACACACACAACGAATAGTATTGAGGCCAATATTAATAATGTCCGCAAACACATGGTGAATACTATCCAGGACTAACTTTGTAACATCCGTATACACATGATGAATGCTATAAAGGACACATTTAATAAGGTCCGTACATACATGGTGGATAATATTCAGGACTAACTTAGTTTCATCTCCGTACTCACATAATGAATACTATTTAGGACTACCTTAGTAGCGTCCGTACACAAATGATGGATACTATTCAGGACTACCTTAATAACGTCCGTACACAAATAGTGGAAACTATTCAGGACTACCTTCGTTATTTCCGTACACACATGAGGGCAACAATTCAGGACAACCTTAGTAACTTTCCTACATACATTGCGAATACTATTCAGGACTACCCTATAATGTCATTACTCCCATGATGAATCCATCCTATTCAGGACAACATTAGTAACGTCCTTACACAATGGTGGATACTATTCAGGACTACCTTCATAACGTTCGTAAAAACATAATGGATACTATTAAAGACAAACAGAGTAACATACGTACACATATAATGAATACTATTCAGGACAACCTTATTAACATCCGTACACACATAACGAATAGTATTCAGGACAACCTTATTGACATCCGCACACACATAACGAATAGTATTCAAGACAACCTTATTAACATCCGTACACACATAATGAATACTATTCATGACTACCTTAGTAGCGTCCGTACACATATTGTGAATACTATTCAGGACTACCTTAGTTACATCTCCGTACTCACATAATGAATACTATTTAGGACTACCTTAGTAGCGTCCGTACACAAATGATGGATACTATTCAGGACTACCTTAATAACGTCCGTACACAAATAGTGGAAACTATTCAGGACTACCTTCGTTACTTCCGTACACACATGAGGGCAACAATTCAGGACAACCTTAGTAACTTTCCTACATACATTGCGAATACTATTCAGGACTACCCTATACTATCATTACTCCCATGATGAATCCATCCTATTCAGGACAACATTAGTAACGTCCTTAAACACATGGTGGATACTATTCAGGACTACCTTCATAACGTTCGTAAAAACATAATGGATACTATTAAAGACAAACAGAGTAACATACGTACACATATAATGAATACTATTCAGGACAACCTTATTAACATCCGTACACACATAACGAATAGTATTCAGGACAACCTTATTAACATCCGCACACACATAACGAATAGTATTCAGGACAACCTTATTAACATCCGCACACACATAACGAATAGTATTCAGGACAACCTTATTAACATCCGCACACACATAACGAATAGTATTCAGGACAACCTTATTAACATCCGTACACACATAATGAATACTATTCATGACTACCTTAGTAGCGTCCGTACACATATTGTGAATACTATTCAGGACTACCTTAGTAACGTCCGTACACACATACTGAATACTATTCAGGACTTCCCTTGCAACGTCCGTACATATAAGTAATTATATTCAGGACAACCTTATCAACGTACGTACATAAAAGGTTGATAATATTCAGCACTACCTTAGTTACGTCCTTACACATATAATGAATACTATTCAGGACTTCCTTTGTGACGACTGTACACACATCATGGATAATATTCAGGACATCCTTAGTAGTCTTCATACACACATAATGGATACTATTCAGGACTATCTTAGAAACGTCCGTACATACGTGGTGGATAATATTCAGGACTACCTTAGTAACGTCCGTACATACGTGGTGGATAATATTCAGGACTACATTAGTAACGTCCGTACACATGATGAATAACATTCAGGACTACATTAGTAACATCCGTACACACATAATGAATGACATTCAGGACTACATTAGTGACGTCCATACACACATACTGAATAACAGTCAGGACTACATTAGTGACGTCCGTACACACATGATGAATAACATTCAGGACTACATTAGTAACGTCCGTACACACATGATGAATAACATTCAGGACAACCTTAGTAACGTCCGTACACACATGATGAATAACATTCAGGACTACATTAGTAACGTCCGTACTCACATGATGAATAACATTCAGGACTACATTAGTAACGTCCGTACGCACATGATGAATAACATTCAGGACTACATTAGTAACATCCGTACACACATAATGAATAACTTTCAGGACTACCTTAGTTACGTCCTTACACATATAATGAATACTATTCAGGACTTTCTTTGTGACGTCCGTACACACATCGTGGATAATATTCAGGACATCCTTAGTAACGTCCTCACATACGTGGTGGATAATATTCAGGACTACCTTCGTTATGTCCGTACTCACATGATGAATATTAGTCAGGACATCCTTTGTAAAGTTCTTTCATACATGGTGGATAATAACTAGAACTACATTAGCTACGTCCGTACTTTCACATGATGAATACTATCCGTGACAACGTCCGTACACACATAATGAATAACAATCAGGACTACATTAGTAGCGTCCGTACACACATAATGAATAACATTCAGGACTATCTTAGTAACGTCCATACACACATAATGAATAACATTCAGGACAACATTAGTAACATCCGTACACACATAATGAATAACATTCAGGACTACCCTAGTAACGTTCGTACACACATAATGAATAACATTCAGGACTACATTGGTAACGTCCGTACACACATAATGAATAACATTCAAGACTACATTAGTAAGGTCCGTACACACATAATGAATAACATTCAGGACTACATTAGTAGCGTCCGTACAAACATAATGAATAACATTCAGGACTACATTAGTAACGTCCGTACACACATAATGAATAACATTCAGGACTACATTAGTAACGTCCGTACACACATAATGAATAACATTCAGGACAACCTTAGTAACGTCCGTACATAAAAATAACGAATAACATTCAAGACTACATTAGTAGCGTCCGTACACACATAATGAATAAGATTCAGGACTATCTTAGTAACGTCCGTCAGACATAAGGAATAACATTCAGGACAACCTTAGTAACGTCCGTACACACATAATGAATAACATTCAGGACTATCTTTGTAACGTCCGTACACACATGATGAATAACATTCAGGACTACCTTAGTAACGTCCGTACACACATAATTAATAACATTCAGGACAACCTCAGTAACGTCCGTACACACATAATGAATAACATTCAGTACTACATTAGTAGCGTCCGTACACACATACTGAATAACATTCAGGACTATCTTAGTAACGTCCGTATACACATAATGAATGACATTCAGGACTACATTAGTGACGTCCATACACACATACTGAATAACAGTCAGGACTACGTTAGTGACGTCCGTACACACATGATGAATAACATTCAGGACTACATTAGTAACGTCCGTACACACATAATGAATAACATTCATTACAACCTTAGTAACGTCCGTACACACATAATGAATAACATTTAGGACAACCTTAGTAACGTCCGTACACACATAATGAAAATCATTCAGGACTACATTAGTAGCGTCCGTACACACATGATGAATACAATTCAGAACAACCTTACTTACGTCCGTACATACGTGATGAATACAATTCAGGACAAGCTTAGTAGCGTCCTTACACACATGATGAAGACAACCTTAGTTACGTACGTACATATATGATGAATACAATTCAGGTCAACCTTAGTTACGTCCGTACATAA
This sequence comes from Cyrtodaria siliqua, assembly GCA_037043455.1. Classification (NCBI taxonomy): domain Eukaryota; kingdom Metazoa; phylum Mollusca; class Bivalvia; order Adapedonta; family Hiatellidae; genus Cyrtodaria; species Cyrtodaria siliqua. The sequence continues at coordinate 19,811 of JAWPHD010005069.1, forward strand.
AGGATGAATACAATTCAGGACTACCTTAGTAGCGTCCGTACACACATGATGAATACAATTCAGGACAACCTTAGTTACATCCGTACATACATGATGAATACAATTCGGGACAACCTTAGTTACGTCCGTACATACATGATGAGTACAATTCAGGACAACCTTAGTTTTGTCCGTACATACATGATGAATACATTTCAGTTACGTCCGTACATACATGGTGACTACAATTCAGGACAACCTTAGTTACGTCCGTACATATATGATGAATACAATTCAGGACAACCTTAGTTACGCCCTTACATACATGATGAATACAATTCAGGACAACCTTAGTTACGTCCGTACATACATGATGAGTACAATTCAGGACAACCTTAGTTACGTCCGTACATACATGATGAAAACAATTCAGCACAACCTTAGTAGCGTCCGTACACACATTGTGAATAATATTCAGGACAATATTAGTAACGTCCGTACACACATGGTGAATACAATTCAGGATAACCTGAGTAATATTCCTACACACTTGATGAAAACTATTCAGGACTACCTTAGTAACATCCGTACACACATGGTGAATGATTTTAAGGACAATCTTAGTAGTGTTCCTACTGAACCCATGAGAACAATTCAGAACTAACTTAGCAACGTCCGTACATACATGGTGGATACTATTCAGGACTACTTAATAGCGTCCGTACACATATGGTGAATTTATTTCAGGACAAACTTAGAAGTGTTCCTACTGAATCCATGAACACTATTCAGGACTAACTTAGCAACGTCCGTACATACATGGTGGATACTATTCAGGACTACCTTAGTTACGTCCATACATACATGATGAATACAATTCAGGACTACCTTAGTAGCGTCCGTACAAACATGGTTGATAATATTCAGGACTGCCTTCGTTACGTCCGTACACACATGATGGATACTAGTCAGGACAACCTTAGTAACAGCCCTACAAACTTTTTTGAATATTATTATATATCATAAAATATATATAGTAAATGTAACATGAGAGTACAAGATATACATGCAGACTATAAAGGGCAAATGTAACTTAAGGACTCGTGTATAACATGTATAATATAAAGGGCAAATGTAACATGATAGCACGTGTATAACATGTATAATATAAAGGACAAATGTAACACGAGAGCACGTGATAACTTGTCTAATATAAAAGGCAAATGTAAGATGAGATCACGTGATTAACTAGTATAATATAAAAGGCAAATGTAACATGAGAACACGTGATTAAGTTGTATAATATAAAGCGGAAATGTAACATGAGAACACATGATAACGTGTATAATATAAAGCGGAAATGTAACATGAGAGCACGTGATCAACGTGTATAATATAAAAGACAAATGTAACAAGAGAGCACGTGATTTACATGCAGTCTATAAAGGACAAAATTAATGTAACATGAGAGCACGGGATTTACATGCAGACTATAAATGGCACATTTAACATGATAGCTGGCGATTAACATGTATAATATAAAGTGCAAATGTAACCTGGGAGCGAAAGATTTACATGCTGTCTATAAAGGGCAAATGTAACATGAGAGCACGCGATTAACTTGTATGGTATAAAGGCCAAATGTAACATGAGAGCACGTGATTTACATCAGACTATGAAGTGAAAATGTAACTCGATAGCACGTGATTACCATGTATAATATAAATTGCAAATGTTACATGGGAGCAAGAGATTTACATGCAGTCTATAAAGGGCAAATGTAACATTTACATGCAGTCTATAAAGGGCAGATGTAACATTTACATGCAGTCTATAAAGGGCAAATGTAACATTTACATGCAGTCTATAAAGGGCAAATGTAACATTTACATGCAGTCTATAAAGGGCAAATGTAACATTTACATGCAGTCTATAAAGGGCAAATGTAACATTTACATGCAGTCTATAAAGGGCAAATGTAACATTTACATGCAGTCTATAAAGGGCAAATGTAACATTTACATGCAGACTATAAAGGGCAAATGTAACATTTACATGCAGTCTATAAAGGGCAGATGTAACATTTACATGCAGTCTATAAAGGGCAAATGTAACATTTACATGCAGTCTATAAAGGGCAAATGTAACATTTACATGCAGTCTATAAAGGGCAAATGTAACATTTACATGCAGTCTATAAAGGGCAAATGTAACATTTACATGCAGTCTATAAAGGGCAAATGTAACATTTACATGCAGACTATAAAGGGCAAATGTAACATGATAGCCCGTGATTAACATGTATAATATAAATTGCAAATGTTAAATGGGAGCAAGAGATTTACATGCAGTCTATAAAGGGCAGATGTAACATTTACATGCAGACTATAAAGGGCAAATGTAACATGATAGCCCGTGATTAACATGTATAATATAAATTGCAAATGTTAAATGGGAGCAAGAGATTTACATGCAGTCTATAAAGGCAAATGTAACATGAGAGCACGTGATTTACATGCAGACTATAAAGCGCAAATGTAACATGAGAGCACGTGATTAACAAGCAGACTATAAAGCGCAAATGTAACATGAGAGCACGTGATTTACATGCAGACTATAGAGAGCAAATGTAACATGAGAGCACGTGATTTACATGCAGACTATAAAGAGCAAATGTAACATGAGAGCACGATATTTAAATGCAGACTATAAAGGGCAAATGTAACATGAAAGCACATATTTACATGCAGACTATAAAGGGCAAATGTAACATGAGAGCACGTGATTTAAATGCAGACTATAAAGGGCAAATGTTACATGAGAGCACGTGATTTACATGCAGACTATGAAGAGCAAATGTAACATGAGAGCACGTGATTTACATGCAGACTATAAAGAGCAAATGTAACATGAGATCACGTGATTTACATGCAGACTATAAAAGGCAAATGTAACATGAGAGCACGTGATTTACATGCAGACTATGAAGCACAAATGTAACATGAGAGCACGTGATTTACATGCAGACTATAAAGCGCAAATGTAACATGAGAGCACGTGATTTACATGCAGACTTTAGAGAGCAAATGTAACATGAGAGCACGTGATTTACATGCATACTATAAAGGGCTAATGTAACATGAGAGCACGTGATTTACATGTAGACTATAGAGAGCAAATGTAACATGAGAGCACGTGATTTAAATGCAGACTATAAAGGGCTAATGTAACATGAGAGCACGTGATTTACATGTAGACTATAGAGAGCAAATGTAACATGAGAGCACGTGATTTACATGCAGACTATAGAGAGCAAATGTAACATGAGAGCACGTGATTTACATGCAGACTATATAGAGCAAATGTAACATGAGAGCACGTGATTTACATGCAGACTATATAGAGCAAATGTAACATGAGAGCATGAGATTTACATGCAGACTATAAAGGGCAAATGTAACATGAGAGCACGTGATTTAAATGCAGACTATAAAGGACAAATGTTACATGAGAGCACGTGATTTACATGCAGACTATAAAGGGCTAATGTAACATGAGAGCACGTGATTTACATGCAGACTATAAAGAGCAAATGTAACATAAGAGCACGTGATTTTCATGCAGACTATAAAGGGCAGGTGTAATATAATAGCACGTGATTAACATGTATAATATAAAGGGCACATGTAATATGAGAGCACACGATTTACAATATGTAAAGGGCAGGTGTCACGTGATAGCACGTGATAACTTACAGACTATAAAGATGGCACATGTAACATGATATCACGTGATTTACATGCAGACTATAGAGAGCAAATGTAACATGAGAGCACGTGATTTACATGCAGACTATAAAGAGCAAATGTAACATGAGAGCACGTGATTTACATGCAGACTATAAAGCTCAAATGTAACATGAGAGCACGTGATTTACATGCAGACTATAAAGAGCAAATGTAACATGAGAGCACGAGATGTACATGCAGACTATAAAGAGCAAATGTAACATGAGATCACGGGATTTACGTGCAGACTATAAAGAGCAAATGTAACATGAGAGCACGGATTTACATGCAGACTATTAAGAGCAAATGTAACATGAGAGCACGAGATGTACATGCAGACTATAAAGAGCAAATGTAATATGAGAGCACACGATTTACCATATGTAAAGGGCAGGTGTCACGTGATAGCACGTGATTAACTTACAGACTATAAAGATGGCACATGTAACATGATATCACGAAATTTACATGTATAATATAAAGGGCAGGTGTCACGTGGGGGCAGGTGATTAACATGCAGATTATAAAGAGCAAATGTAACATGAGAGCACGTGATTTACATGCAGACTATAAAGGGCAAATGTAACATGAGAGCACGTGATTTACATGCAGACTATAAAGAGCAAATGTAACATAAGAGCACGTGATTTACATGCAGACTATAAAGCGCAAATGTAACATGAGAGCACGTGATTTACATGCAGACTATAAAGAGCAAATGTAACATGAGAGCACGAGATGTACATGCAGACTATAAAGAGCAAATGTAACATGAGATCACGGGATTTACGTGCAGACTATAAAGAGCAAATGTATCATGAGAGCACGGATTTTCATGCAGACTATTAAGAGCAAATGTAACATGAGAGCACGAGATGTACATGCAGACTATAAAGAGCAAATGTAATATGAGAGCACACGATTTACCATATGTAAAGGGCAGGTGTCACGTGATAGCACGTGATTAACTTACAGACTATAAAGATGGCACATGTAACATGATATCACGAAATTTACATGTATAATATAAAGGGCAGGTGTCACGTGGGGGCAGGTGATTAACATGCAGATTATAAAGAGCAAATGTAACATGGGAGCACGAGATTTACATGCAGTCTATTTAGGGCAAATGTTACCTGAGAGCACGTGATTTATATGCAGACTATTAAGGGCAATGTAACACGATAGCACGTGATTAACATGTATAATATAATGTGCAAATGTAACATTGAAAGCGCGAAATTTACATGCAGTCTATCAATACCATATGTAACACGAGAGCACGTGATTAACATGTATAATATAAAAGGCAAATATAACATGAAAGCACGAGATTTACATACAGACTCTAAAGGTCAAATTTAGCATAGGGGGCATGTGATTGACATGTATAAAATGAAGCGCAAATGTAACATGAGAGCACGTGATTTACATGCAGACTATAAAGAGCAATGTAACATGAGAGCACGTGATTTACATGCAGACTATAAAGAGCAAATGTAACATGAGAGCACGTGATTTAAATGCAGACTATAAAGAGCAAATGTAACATGAGAGCACGTGATTTACATGCAGACTATAAAGGGCAAATGTAACATGAGAGCACGTGATTTAAATGCAGACTATAAAGAGCAAATGTAACATGAGAGCACGTGATTTACATGCAGACTATAAAGGGCTAATGTAACATGAGAGCACGTGATTTACATGCAGACTATAAAGGGCAAATGTAACATGAGAGCACGTGATTTAAATGCAGACTATAAAGAGCAAATGTAACATGAGAGCACGTGATTTACATGCAGACTATAAAGGGCTAATGTAACATGAGAGCACGTGATTTACATGCAGACTATAAAGGGCAAATGTAACATGAGAGCACTTGATTTAAATGCAGACTATAAAGAGCAAATGTAACATGAGAGCACGTGATTTACATGCAGACTATAAAGGGCAAATGTAACATGAGAGCACGTGATTTAAATGCAGACTATAAAGGACAAATATAACATGAGAGCACGTGATTTAAATGCAGACTATAAAGGGCAAATGTAACATGAAAGCACGTATTTACATGCAGACTATCAAGGGCAAATATAACATGAGAGCACGTGATTTACATGCAGACTATAAAGAGCAAATGTAACATAAGAGCACGTGATTTACATGCAGACTATAAAGGGCAAATGTAACATGAGAGCACGTGATTTACATGCAGACTATGAAGAGCAAATGTAACATGAGAGCACGTGATTTTCATGCAGACTATAAAGAGCAAATGTAACATGAGAGCACGAGATTTAAATGCAGTCTTTAAAGGGCAAATGTAACATGAAAGCACGTATTTACATGCAGACTATAAAGGGCAAATATAACATGAGAGCACGCGATTTACATGCAGACTATGAAGAGCAAATGTAACATGAGAGCACGTGATTTACATGCAGACTATAAAGAGCAAATGTAACATGAGAGCACGAGATTTAAATGCAGACTATAAAGGGCAAATGTAACATGAAAGCACGTATTTACATGCAGACTATAAAGGGCAAATATAACATGAGAGCACGTGATTTACATGCAGACTATGAAGAGCAAATGTAACATGAGAGCACGTGATTTACATGCAGACTATAAAGAGCAAATGTAACATGAGAGCACGAGATTTAAATGCAGACTATAAAGGGCAAATGTAACATGAAAGCACGTGATTTACATGCAGACTATAAAGGGCCAATATAACATGAGAGCGCGTGATTTACATGCAGACTATGAAGAGCAAATGTAACATGAGAGCACGTGATTTACATGCAGACTATAAAGAGCAAATGTAACATGAGATCACGTGATTTACATGCAGACTATAGAGAGCAAATGTAACATGAGAGCACGGATTTACATGCAGACTATTAAGAGCAAATGTAACATGAGACCACGAGATGTACATGCAGACTATAAAGAGCAAATGTAACATGAGAGCACACGATTTACCATATGTAAAGGGCAGGTGTCACGTGATAGCACGTGATTAACTTACATACTATAAAGATGGCACATGTAACATGATATCACGTGATTTACATGTATAATATAAAGGGCAAGTGTCACGTGGGGGCAGGTGATTAACATGCAGATTATAAAGAGCAAATGTAACATGAGAGCACGTGATTTACATGCAGACTATAAAGAGAAAATGTAACATAAGAGCACGTGATTTACATGCAGACTATAAAGGGCAGGTGTAATAACATAGCACGTGATTAACATGTATAATATAAAGGGCAAATGTAATATGAGAGCACACGATTTACCATATGTAAAAGGAAGGTGTCACGTGATAGCACATGATTAACTTACAGACTATAAAGATGGCACATGTAACATGATATCACGTGATTTACATGTATAATATAAAGGGCAAGTGTCACGTGGGGGCAGGTGATTAACATGCAGATTATAAAGAGCAAATGTAACATGAGAGCACGTGATTTACATGCAGACTATAAAGAGAAAATGTAACATGAAAGCACGAGATTTACCTGCAGACTATAAAGAGCAAATGTAACATGAGAGCACGTGATTTACATGCAGACTATGAAGAGCAAGTGTCACGTGGGGGCAGGTGATTAACATGCAGATTATAAAGAGCAAATGTAACATGAGAGCACGTGATTTACATGCAGTCTATAAAGAGAAAATGTAACATGAAAGCACGAGATTTACCTGCAGACTATAAAGGGCAAATGTAACATGAGAGCACGTGATTTACATGCATACTATGAAGAGCAAATGTAACATGAGAGCACGTGATTTACATGCAGACTATAAAGAGCAAATGTAACATAAGATCACGTGATTTTCATGCAGACTATAAAAAGCAAATGTAACATGAGAGCACGGATTTACATGCAGACTATTAAGAGCAAATGTAACATGAGAGCACGAGATGTACATGCAGACTATAAAGAGCAAATGTAACATGAGAGCACACGATTTACCATATGTAAAGGGCAGGTGTCACGTGATAGCACGTGATTAACTTACAGACTATAAAGATGGCACATGTAACATGATATCACGAGATTTACATGTATAATATAAAGGGCAGGTGTCACGTGGGGGCAGGTGATTAACATGCAGATTATAAATAGCAAATGTAACATGGGAGCACGAGATTTACATGCAGTCTATAAAGGCAAATGTAACATGAGAGCATGTAATTTACATGCAGACTATAAAGGGTAAATGTAACATGAGAGCATGTAATTTACATGCAGACTATAAAGGGTAAATGTAACATTGGAGCACGAGATTTTCATGCAGTCTATAAAGGCAAATGTAACATGGGAGCACGAGATTTACATGCAATCTATTTAGGGCAAATGTTACCTGAGAGCACGTGATTTATATGCAGACTATAAAGGGTAAATGTAACATGAGATCATGTAATTTACATGCAGACTATACAGGTAAAATGTAACATAGGAGCATGAGATTTTCATGCAGTCTATAAAGGGCAAATGTAACATGAAAGCATGTAATTTACATGCAGACTATAAAGGGTAAATGTAACATTGGAGCACGAGATTTTCATGCTGTCTATAAAGGCAAATGTAACATGGGAGTACGAGATTTACATGCAGTCTATTTAGGGCAAATGTTACCTGAGAGCACGTGATTTATATGCAGACTATTAAGGGCAATGTAACACGATAGCACGTGATTAACATGTATAATATAATGTGCAAATGTAACATTGAAAGCGCGAAATTTACATGCAGTCTATAAATACTATATGTAACACGAGAGCACGTGATTAACTTGTATAATATAAAAGGCAAATATAACATGAAAGCACGAGATTTACATACAGACTCTAAAGGTCAAATTTAGCATAGGGGGCATGGGATTGACATGTATAAAATGAAGCGCAAATGTAACATGAGAGCACGTGATTAACATGCAGACTATAAAGAGCAAATGTAACATGAGAGCACGAGATTTACATGCAGACTATAAAGAGCAAATGTAACATGACAGCACGTGATTTACATGCAGACTATAAAGGGCAAATGTAACATGAGAGCACGTGATTTACATGCAGACTATAAAGGGCTAATGTAACATGAGAGCAGGTGATTTACATGCAGACTATAAAAGGCAAATGTAACATGAGAGCACGTGATTTACATGCAGACTATAAAGCGCAAATGTAACATGAGAGCACGTGATTTACATGCAGACTATAAAGCGCAAATGTAACATGAGAGCACGTGATTTACATGCAGACTATAGAGAGCAAATGTAACATGAGAGCACGTGCTTTACATGTAGACTATAGAGAGCAAATGTAACATGAGAGCACGTGATTTAAATGCAGACTATAAAGGGCTAATGTAACATGAGAGCACGTGATTTACATGCAGACTATAAAAGGCAAATGTAACATGAGAGCACGTGATTTAGATGCAGACTATAAAGCGCAAATGTAACATGAGAGCACGTGATTTACATGCTGACTATAAAGAGCAACTGTAACATGAGAGCACGTGATTTACATGCAGACTATAGAGAGCAAATGTAACATGAGAGCACGTGATTTACATGCAGACTATAGAGAGCAAATGTAACATGAGAGCACGTGATTTACATGCAGACTATAAAGAGCAAATGTAACATGAGAGCATGAGATTTAAATGCAGACTATAAAGGGCAAATGTAACATGAAAGCACGTATTTACATGCAGACTATAAAGGGCAAATGTAACATGAGAGCACGTGATTTAAATGCAGACTATAAAGGACAAATGTTAAATGAGAGCACGTGATTTACATGCAGACTATAAAGGGCAAATGTAACATGAGAGCACGTGATTTACATGCAGACTATAAAAGGCAAATGTAACATGAGAGCACGTGATTTACATGCAGACTATAAAGAGCAAATGTAACATGAGAGCACGTGATTTACAAGCAGACTAAAAAGCGCAAATGTAACATGAGAGCACGTGATTTACATGCAGACTATAGAGAGCAAAGGTAACATGAGAGCACGTGATTTACATGCAGACTATAGAGAGCAAATGTAACATGAGAGCACGTGATTTACATGCAGACTATAAAGCGCAAATGTAACATGAGAGCACGTGATTTACATGCAGACTATAGAGAGCAAATGTAACATGAGAGCACGTGATTTACATGCAGACTATAAAGAGCAAATGTAACATGAGAGCATGAGATTTAAATGCAGACTATAAAGGGCAAATGTAACATGAAAGCACGTATTTACATGCAGACTATAAAGGGCAAATGTAACATGAGAGCACGTGATTTAAATGCAGACTATAAAGGACAAATGTTACATGAGAGCACGTGATTTACATGCAGACTATAAAGGGCAAATGTAACATGAGAGCACGTGATTTACATGCAGACTATAAAGGGCAAATGTAACATGAGAGCACGTGATTTACATGCAGACTATAAAAGGCAAATGTAACATGAGAGCACGTGATTTACATGCAGACTATAAAGAGCAAATGTAACATGAGAGCACGTGATTTACAAGCAGACTAAAAAGCGCAAATGTAACATGAGAGCACGTAATTTACATGCAGACTATAGAGAGCAAATGTAACATGAGAGCACGTGATTTACATGCAGACTATAGAGAGCAAATGTAACATGAGAGCACGTGATTTACATGCAGACTATAAAGCGCAAATGTAACATGAGAGCACGTGATTTACATGCAGACTATAGAGAGCAAATGTAACATGAGAGCACGTGATTTACATGCAGACTATAAAGAGCAAATGTAACATGAGAGCATGAGATTTAAATGCAGACTATAAAGGGCAAATGTAACATGAAAGCACGTATTTACATGCAGACTATAAAGGGCAAATGTAACATGAGAGCACGTGATTTAAATGCAGACTATAAAGGACAAATGTTACATGAGAGCACGTGATTTACATGCAGACTATAAAGGGCAAATGTAACATGAGAGCACGTGATTTACATGCAGACTATAAAAGGCAAATGTAACATGAGAGCACGTGATTTACATGCAGACTATAAAGAACAAATGTAACATGAGAGCACGTGATTTACAAGCAGGCTAAAAAGCGCAAATGTAACATGAGAGCACGTGATTTACATGCAGACTATAAAGGGTAAATGTAACATGAGAGCACGTGATTTACATGCAGACTATAGAGAGCAAATGTAACATGAGAGCACGTGATTTACATGCAGACTATAAAGAGCAAATGTAACATGAGAGCATGAGATTTAAATGCAGACTATAAAGGGCAAATGTAACATGAAAGCACGTATTTACATGCAGACTATAAAGGGCAAATGTAACATGAGAGCACGTGATTTAAATGCAGACTATAAAGGACAAATGTTACATGATAGCACGTGATTTACATGCAGACTATAAAGGGAAAATGTAACATGAGAGCACGTGATTTACATGCAGACTATAAAGAGCAAATGTAACATAAGAGCACGTGATTTACATGCAGACTATAAAGGGCAGGTGTAATATAATAGCACGTGATTAACATGTATAATATAAAGGGCAAATGTAATATTAGAGCACACGATTTACAATATGTGAAGGGCAGGTGTCACGTGATAGCACGTGATTAACTTACAGACTATAAAGATGGCACATGTAACATGATATCACGTGATTTACATGCAGACTATAGAGAGCAAATGTAACATGAGAGCACGTGATTTACATGCAGACTATAAAGAGCAAATGTAACATGAGAGCACGAGATTTAAATGCAGACTATAAAGGGAAAATGTAACATGAAAGCACATATTTACATGCAGACTATAAAGGGCAAATGTAACATGAAAGCACGTATTTACATGCAGACTATAAAGGGCAAATGTAACATGAGAGCACGTGATTTACATGCAGACTATGAAGAGCAAATGTAACATGAGAGCACGGATTTACATGCAGACTATTAAGAGCAAATGTAACATGAGACCACGAGATGTACATGCAGACTATAAAGAGCAAATGTAACATGAGAGCACACGATTTACCATATGTAAAGGGCAGGTGTCACGTGATAGCACGTGATTAACTTACAGACTATAAAGATGGCACATGTAACATGATATCACTTGATTTACATGTATAATATAAAGGGCAAGTGTCACGTGGGGGCAGGTGATTACCATGCAGATTATAAAGAGCAATTGTAACATGAGAGCACGTGATTTACATGCAGACTATAAAGAGAAAATGTAACATGAAAGCACGAGATTTACCTGCAGACTATAAAGGGCAAATGTAACATGAGAGCACGTGATTTACATGCAGACTATAAAGAGCAAATGTAACATGAGAGCACGTGATTTACATGCAGACTATAAAGAGCAAATGTAACATGAGAGCACGGATTTACATGCAGACTATTAAGAGCAAATGCAACATGAGAGCACGAGATGTACATGCAGACTATAAAGAGCAAATGTAACATTGAAAGCGCGAGATTTACATGCAGTCTATAAATACCATATGTAACTCGAGAGCACGTGATTAACTTGTATAATATAAAAGGCAAATATAAAATGAAAGCACGAGATTTACATACAGACTCTAAAGGTCAAATTTAGCATAGAGGCCATGTGATTGACATCTATAAAATAAAGCGCAAATGTAACATGGGAGCACGAGATTTACATGCAGTCTATTTAGGGCAAATGTTACCTGAGAGCACGTGATTTATATGCAGACTTTTAAGGGCAATGTAACACGATAGCACGTGATTAACATGTATAATATAATGTGCAAATGTAACATTGAAAGCGCGACATTTACATGCAGTCTATAAATACATATGTAACACGAGAGCACGTGATTAACTTGTATAATATAAAAGGCAAATATAACATGAAAGCACGAGATTTACATACAGACTCTAAAGGTCAAATTTAGCATAGGGGGCATGTGATTGACATGTATAAAATAAAGCGCAATTGTGACATGAGAGCACGTGATTTACATGCAGACTATAAAGAGCAAATGTAACATGAGAGCACGTGATTTACATGCAGACTATAAAGAGCAAATGTAACATGAGAGCACGTGATTTACATGCAGACTATAAAGGGCAAATGTAACATGAGAGCACGTGATTTAAATGCAGACTATAAAGGGCTAATGTAACATGAGAGCACGTGATTTACATGCAGACTATAAAGGGCTAATGTAACATGAGAGCACGTGATTTACATGCAGACTATAAAAGGCAAATGTAACATGAGAGCACGTGATTTACATGCAGACTATCAAGCGCAAATGTAACATGAGAGCACGTGATTTACATGCAGACTATAAAGCGCAAATGTAACATGAGAGCACGTGATTTACATGCAGACTATAGAGAGCAAATGTAACATGAGAGCACGTGATTTACATGCATACTATAAAGAGCAAATGTAACATGAGAGCACGAGATTTAAATGCAGACTATAAAGGGCAAATGTTACTTGAGAGCACGTGATTTACAGGCAGAATATAAAGAGCAAATGTAACATGAGAGCATGTGATTTACATGCAGACTATAAAGAGCAAATGTAACATAAGAGCACGTGATTTACATGCAGACTATAAAGGGCAGGTGTAATATAATAGCACTTGATTAACATGTATAATATAAAGGGCAAATGTAATATGAGAGCACAGGATTTAGCATATGTAAAGGGCAGGTGTCACGTGATAGCACGTGATTAACTTACAGACTATAAAGATGGAACATGTAACATGATATCACGTGATTTACATGTATAATATAAAAGGCAAGTGTCACGTGGGGGCAGGTGATTAACATGCAGATTATAAAGAGCAAATGTAACATGAGAGCACGTGATTTACATGCAGACTATAAAGAGAAAATGTAACATGAAAGCACGAGATTTACCTGCAGACTATAAAGGGCAAATGTAACATGAGAGCACGTGATTTACATGCAGACTATAAAGAGCAAATGTAACATGAGAGCACGTGATTTACATGCAGACTATAAAGAGCAAATGTAACATGAGAGCACGGATTTACATGCAGACTATTAAGAGCAAATGTAACATGAGAGCATGAGTGGAACATGCAGACTATAAAGAGCAAATGTAACATGAGATCACGTGATTTACATGCAGACTATAAAGAGCAAATGTAACATAAGAGCACGTGATTACATGTAGACTATAAAGGGCAGATGTAATATAATAGCACGTGATTAACATGTATAATATAAAGGGCAAATGTAACATGAGAGCACACGATTTACATACAGACTGTAAAGGGCAGGTGTCACGTGATAGCACGTGATTAACTTACAGAATATAAAGAAGGCACATGTAACATGATAGCACGTGATTTACATGTATAATATAAAGGACAAGTTTGACGTGGGTACAAGTGATTAACATGCAGATTATAAATGGCAAATGTAACATGATAGCACGTGATTTACATGCACAATATAAAGGACAAGTGTGACATGGGAGCACGTGATTTACAAACAACCTTATAAAGAGCAGGTGTAACGTGAAAGCACGTTATTTACATACAGACATTGCAGGGTAAGTTTATTGTGAGAGAACATTATTTACATGCGGACTATATGGGACAACTGTAGCTGAACAATGAAAAATACTTCATTTAAAATGCCAACAACTGTAAATATTTTACTGTAGTGGTGTATTTTAAATAGGATAAAAAGCTTCGTTATATTTTATTTCTGAACATTAGACTGTACTCCGTCCCTATATCAACACATTTTCAGAAAGGAGCAATATTTATATTGTTTCCTGAATGTGCGACTTTAGACGATGTTTCGTTAGCAGCATGTACACCTTCGTGGCTTAAATATACTTTTAAATATCACGCTGTTATATTAAAAGTTGCAGTCTTAAGAGGCGTCCAGGCCATTTGAAAATATATTGTATAAAGTTGTTTATATACTCACCTTATAACGCATTCCGTCCGCTTTGCCTCCTTGGGTTATACGCTTTGTTGAGTTTAGTTACGTTATAAACGAAAAGTTCAACATCTTCTCCTGGTTTTATATAAGTAGTTATTTATTTCAGAGCAACACAAATAGAAATCAAAGCAATTTCTATTGAGCGGGAATTCGACTCTGTGAATAATATGACGATAGTTATATTACGATACGGCAGTGATTACGTGGTTGACAGGCTTATCAAATTGTATGAAACGTGCAGGCAAAGTTTTATAGGTGATACGTTTGGCATATTCACACGAAGAATTACAAATGAACGTCCCGTTACTGGTCAAGGTGTGATTTTTTCAAGCAATTTCACCCAACTCTGGTAAGTAGACTCTTAAGTTTTACTTAAACTTCATAAAAGAAAAAATACCAAAATTAAAAGTTATATACACATGCATGATTAGCAAAACTCATATGGTGGTGTCACATGTTACCAGGAAAATGCCATCGTTCTCCAATACCAGAATGCACACTTCGCGACATTCCACGATCGTTCGTCTATTCCAGCTGTTAACCTCCTGCTTCACTTCATCACTTCCCGTCGATGCGCAGAATACTTTCTTGCATACCGGATAAGGTTATCCACGTTTTACATGGGGGATGGAAAGTCTTATCTTTATGGGTAAAAATAAAAGTCACGCGCGCACCAACATCCGGTATGCAGGAATATATGCAGGAATATATGCAAAACGTTAGTAGCTGGCGGGGTCAAGGCACAACATATCTCTGATATATGCAAGAAAAAGAATCTATCATGGGTATTCGGTGTATATAAGGAATTCCAACCCTCGGTATAAGTGTTTTAATCGGAACCTCGGTTCCGATAAAAAATACTTTACCTCGGGTTGGAATTCCCTATCTTCACCGGATACCTATACATTTTAATGTCAAAATTATACTGTTTAATAGTTGAATATCGATAGGCTCATATATCACATGAGCATTACGCTATGTCGATACCTCATTAGAAAATATAAAACATATTCTGCCTCATTTAAAGTTAAAGTTATGGAAATAAACTTAAAATTAAATCATCTCATGAACACTGTCAACTTGATTAACACAACGTTTGCATTACTAGTTTACCGTACCACATCTATGGTTCCACTTAAAGTGTGTAAACACCACAATCAAAAGGTTATTACCTGTACTATGTTAAAGTTTTCTATCTGCAACAATCACGCCCACGTTTTTCTGCAAAAACAGTAGTCGTTATTTTGCTTACCAGTGCATATGTTGTTGTAAATGTAATATAATGTTCTTTAAATCAGAATTGTTATATTTTCTATTTTCTCTCATATTTTCTACCATATGTGTTTGTTCATTTGTTATTAAATTTTATACTACTTACCACAGACCTAATAACAAATAGATTGGACACTAAGAAAATTATCTAAATTTCACGTAACACAAAACATTTCCCAAATTTAAACACATATATCACAAAGAGTTTTATAGATGCAAGTTACATTCATGCGAAATCCCATCACAAATTTAATTTTCTTTCCAATGATAGTATTTTGTTTTCTCTTACATTTAGAGAAAAAGGGAGTTTGACGGAAACTTTGACAAAACCTTGAAGAGAAAATCAAAAAAATATGACATTTTTAACTTTAAACATCTTTTTATATAATTTCTTATTTTGAAAATAAACATAAATTATTATAATTCCATTTTGCTATTTACTATGAATCTTTTGAATGTATTCTCATCAAAATCAGTGAATAATTGAGAGAGAAGATAGAAGAAAATGTTAAGGTGCCACGTGATATTTTGGTTACTTCATTGGTTAAGATGGCAAGATTCCTATCTGTTTATTAATATGTCTGTGTAATTACCTACCTTGAGATGGCGTTATGTTCACAATTAATAATCTGCTCATGTGTACATGTACATTTAAGCTCAGTTACATTCAGTATTTCAGATTTTCATTTTGAACTTGCATTATGACGAATTGCAATATGCCTTATTCCATTTCTAAATTCTAGATTTGTATTTCCTAATTTCTTAAATGTTCAATGTTTAGCTGCTAAATATACACATTGATAAGTTGTTAAATGCATTATTTAATAAATACATTCGGAACAATGTTTTGCTTTTCATTAGATTTCTAAACAATACAAAAATACACACAACTTTTCAAGAAAGTAGATTTGTAATATTACAAGTTACAAATGCAGAAGTTACAAATGAAGAATGCAATAAGTTGACTATAGCATTATTTCATCAGATGGCGCTACGAATATAAGGGTGGTACTATTCCCCGGTAGAGTCCCGGTTACTTCCCGGTACAGTCAAACATTTAATCTCCATTGCTTGCATCGTTTATCATACGATACGTTCAGACACCTTAATACTTATCCTTAATGGAAAACTTACTTTATAAAAAGACATATTAGTAACGTGAAATTTAGTTTAAGGTGTCGCATTATTTGTAGGGAACGCGTTAACGTAATGATTTTTCTTGCAAAATTGCCGCCGCATGCATGCGCCATATACTAGGTAAATTGACAACATTAAAGTTGAACTATTACGTCGTATGTCTGTTATGTGATAAATAGAATCTTGCATTCGTAACTGTGTATTATTACTATAATGAACTCGTTGGATAAAAAGATAGGATATTCGGCAAAGACTCGTGTCCTATCATTTTATCCAACTCGTTTATTAAAATCAATAATACACAGTCACTCATGTAAGATCCTCTATATTGGTACTTTGCAGAATGGAACGGAACTAACCTGGGTGCTCTTTGATCCTTCAGTAAGTTACCTGGCCCATATCATTTTAGCAAGTAGAGTTATACAGGCCCTTCTTGGGCGTCTTGTTTTAATATAGGATACTTGATAAATAAATCAAGGTGCTTATTTTAATACTTGATGATTAATATTTCAAGATTACAGTATCCTTTAAACCAGCATATGAATTACTGTTAGTTGTTTATACAACCAAACCTATCCGAGTCATTGAGTTTTGATCAGTTTTCCAGACGAAACTATTTCATTTATAATTATTACATTGGGACGCCTTTAGTGAATATGAAACTGAAACACATTATAATGGTTGTATTCGTATTTGACTTGACTCTCATAAATCATCAAGATCTTTAAATGTCATTTTGTCCTTTAAATATAGAACATGAGTACGTCCTTTTCGACACCGACAAGTCATTTTTTAGCATCCTATAGTTTCAGATTTATTACGATTGTTGATAAATCGACTACGATTATCGAACATTTTCGACGTTTTCATACATTTTTTATGTGCTTTAGTTCTAAAAGAATGATTTCCTTTTTTCGTGCCAACATATTAATATTGAAATCACCGTATACTCGGGGGAATAATTAATAAAATGTGCTTAAAGTGTTAGAGGTGTTATGGTTGGGATGCCCATCGATTTATATACGGGAAATAAAGAATGATGTCGCTGAACATTATTTCCCCCTAGACGATGACCTCAACTGAGGTATTATTACAATTAAAAAACGGGTTTGATGTATGTAGTATTATTATATTGTGATTATAGAGATATAATTCATCGTACATCGTGTATTTATCATGATACTGATAGATGTAATTTTGTCTACGCTGAAGGCAGAACATTATATTTATTACAATGAAAAATAACTATTCTGATTAAATAATTCTATTCAGCAATGAGATTAAATAATTCTATTCAGCAATGAAAATAGTCAAATAATTTACCATTTGCGTGCAATATCCCATTAAAGATAATTAATTGGTACCGTTTTTACCCGCCATTAGCAACAAGCAATGCATTTCTACGACGTCACATAAAATGGCTATTGTTAATTTCCTGAGCCATATATCATACATGCTTTTTTTAAAAATAATATTCAATGATGGTTAAGATGGTCTTAGCAATTTTCAATAGATCATATCTCCTTTATTTTTCATGGCATTTTGATAATTCTTTTAGTTTTTTTCAAGTTTTTCAGAGTCCTTTAAAATAAACCTTGTTTGAAAATAGTTCATCAACCCCTTTAAAAATTATAGACATTGTCCCTTTAAATCAGGTTCAGATTGTGCATCTTACCTCACTCTTAGACTTCTGTCATCCCAGTTAAACAGGCTAGTGTAAACATTACAAGAAAACTGTGATACAAAGTATCACAGGCCCGCCAGAAAATTTAAACATGAACACTTTTGTTTCAAAATAATAGAATAGAAGTGAATATATAGGTGTCGTCTAGATATTAAGTATAAGAGTATAAGGTATCATATACTTATAGAACTATGGCGTATTTCCGTTGCATCGTACGGAAATGAAATCGGGGCGCACCAGACACAATGTTGTTTAATTAACAAATTTGTCTAACTTATAATACGAGGTCGTTGTGTTTCGCGGTTTTATAAGTTAATGTTAAGATTTGAAAACACCAATTCCTTGTTGGCACATCTATAAACGGGTTTGTTTTGTATATATTTTAGCTGACCTTTTAAACTGACCCTTTTAATAGTATAACATATGCAAATCTGATTACTTTCAACTGTCTAATCTAAATAAAATAATGAATACAATAACTACATGGTAAGAAAATATAAACAATATATTAAGACCATAGATTGGTAATGTTAGTTGTTTTTTTTGTATCGCGATATAATGGTATACGGATACATCGTATCGCGATAAGTATCCCGATATATTGTTTTATATTAGACTAAAGTGTGTGTAAGTTATGCCATTTAATGTAATTTATTATTTATTCATTGTGTTAATATGTGCATAAATTTGATTTGCAAATTAATCCTTAAAACAATGTGTGAACCAAACATTTGATCTGCAAATTCATTCTTAAAACAGTGTGTATTTGACTGTTTTAAAACTTGTATTTCTCTATATTAGTTGAAGTCTAATGAATATTACTAGAAACTATGCTCGGGTTACATCAAATAATGGTGAGAATATAGAATTAACACAAGTTATTAACACATGTGTGATCCCGAGGGAGATATTAACGTTGATCTCACAGAGATAAACTCACGATGGATTCTCTTCCTTGCATATCGTTGACATTTTGTGCGTTGACGTCGCCAAGAACTAACGTTTTAATGTTTTTAACGCAGTGATGTCATGCATCTGTTCACTTTATTGACGTCATTATTATTGAGCGTGAATTTTACTTCGACCCGAGGGTGAGATGGAAACATCTATCCCCGGTAAAATGACGGATATCTTTGTCCAGTATGCAAGAAAACCGGGTCTGCTACTTTGCTTTCTTGTTTGTGTTCGTTGCTTCCAAAGGATCCCCTTTTCAGTCTTAATGCTGCCTAGTCTGTTAACATCTTAGACAGCCTGTCCTTATTTACACATTCTCGTGTAACTGGGGTGGTAATAACTGGGGTGGTAATAGGGTAGTTTAACTGGGGTGGTAATAGGGTAGTTTAACTGGGGTGGTAATTGGGTAGTTTAACTGGGGTGATAATAACTGGGGTGGTAATAGGGTAGTTTAACTGGGGTGGTAATTGGGTAGTTTAACTGGGGTGATAATAACTGGGGTGGTAATAGGGTAGTTTAACTGGGGTGGTAATTGGGTAGTTTAACTGGGATGGTAATAGGGTAGTTTAACTGGGGTGGTAATAACTGGGGTGGTAATAGGGTAGTTTAACTGGGGTGGTAATAGGGTAGTTTAACTGGGGTGATAATAGGGTAGTTTAACTGGGGTGGTAATAGGGTAGTTTAACTGGGGTGGTAATAGGGTAGTTTAATTGGGGTTAATAGGGTAGTTTAACTGGGGTGGTAATAGGGTAGTTTAACTGGGGTGGCAATAGGGTAAGAAGAAGTGGTGGTGCACCCCTGAAAATGGTTTAAACCCACTGCAGCAGTTTTGGCACTGACCCTCCCAAGGTTGGACCCCTATTGTCAACAGTTTTTGTTTGTGGTGCCGCGTACTTAACTTCTAGATAAGTATGTACGATCCATTGAACAGTTGTTTGGTTTAAATGCCTGTTTGTGGTTGACTCGATCTACGAATGCTACATTGCATGTTCGACTTGCGTATCTACTTTGGCATCACAGCGAACCACCATGTATAATGTTGAGACAACCAGTGAAAGACTGTTGAAATAGATAAACAAACACATTGTACGTGACGGACAGACAGCAGGGCAGACACTGCAAGCGATATATACCCCTCATCATTCTGTGGTGAGGACATAAACATGCTTATAAAAACGGTGTTAATAGGTTAATTTGGTTGCAGCATTTAATAGGTACCCTTGAATGTTAACATGTATCACGTTACATGTATATATAATGTATAAGTCAATTCCTTGACCTTCATCAAAGCCATGATGTTAAAGGGTCACGTGACAATCTTGAAGTCTCTATCAAACTTTAAAATTAGCCTCTCGATTTATTAATCCAGTATCATTTTGTCTTAAAATCTACTTGGATATATTTAAATACACTTTTGAGTTTTCAACTTTTCTTCGTTATTCTGCCTTAGGTTTGAATATATTATTGGTGAAATGCAATCAACAGTTAGTAAAATGCAGAAAACAATTTGCTTTATACAATTCTTAGAATTAATATTAATGATTAAACAAAAGCAAATTGATGTAGAAGAAATAACGGGACGCCACTAGCTTTTTACATATCAAGATTGCCATGTGTCCCTTTAAATGACATAGTGCGTGTTGTATATACATGCTAGCATATTCTTTTTATTTGCAAGTGGGAATACTGGTTATTTCATGTGCGAATACATAACCAACCTACCTATTCGAACACTAGCTTTTGAAGAATTGGATATGTTCGAAGGAAATCTGAGTCCTGTGATAACATGTGAAGGTATGCAAGTTAGACGTTTCTCAGGGACCAGGCAATATTTATCTGGGGGTTGGGACCGGTGCAAATAAAAAATTATACAAATAAAAGTGTATGTCCCATGGCAATCAAACGGGGAAAAAATGTATCGTCCCAAGGTTTGTCGCGACAAAAAGAAGTATCGGTCACATGAAATTTTGCACCGGTCTCAACGCCAAGATAAATATTGCCTGGTCCATTAGCACCCTATTATGGTCTAAGATCACTGCTTCAATATATAATGTTGAAAGTGTTGGCAAAAAAATGACTTTAAAAAAGTGTACGTGCCATGGCAAGCAAGCGGAAAAAACGTATTGTCCCATGGTTTTGTAAGGTCCCTTAACCCACGTCTTTTTATATATGTATCAGTGTTTGAATATGCCTATTAGAGTCTACATTTGTACACATGACCAACTCGACTAAAATATATGTACACTGGTCAAAATTGCTAACCGGTCATTTTATTATTTGGAATATTATATCAAATATTGTATACTTTGAGTTGATATTTCATACAACTAAATATGAGCAGCAAACAAAACGATCAATACATTTTGTAACTTCAAAATCCGCACTTCCGGTCTCGTGGCTTATTTTGGCGCGAAATCGCATTATTATCCCGTGCTGCACGAGGTAAGATTTGAACATGTGTTTTTGTTCTCGGTATTGTTTATCGTTTCAATCCCAAACAAAAACTTACTAAAAATTAAATAAAAAATGCGTCGGATGACAACGGAAGAGCGTGGACGGGCCGTCGGTATGATTATTGCTGGTACTTCGATTCGGCAGGTAAAGGACATTGCGTAATTTGTTCATTTTTATTAATTTATTTAATCGATTTTCAACGTTTTATTTTCTCTTTTTCAAGTCCAGTATTGTGTATTATAATATTCCTCATCCTTCTGGCAGGTTAGTTTATTCATAAGTTTACTTGTCTGTCCGTCCGTCCGTCCGTCACTTCGTTTGTTCGTTCGTACATGATTCTGTCTAACCATGTTCATTATTTCTGAAAAAGTCGCAAGAATTAGTTGTTTTATATTTATAGGTAGCCAGAACAGTCAACAGACGTTTTTCAACAATTTACGACCTTTTGCTCAAGTGCAATCGCACCGGAAGTGTTGATGACCTTTACCGAAGGCCAAAAAGACGTGTGACAACGCAGCGTCAAGATCGCTACATCCTTGTAACACACCTTCGTAATAGAAGAATAACAGCGACAGATATTGCCAGACGTTTAATAGTCGTCCATAATAGAAACGTGAGTGATCAAAGAGTACGAAATCGACTACGGATCATGGGATTGAGAGCGAGAAGACATTTTGTGGGATTAGTATTGACTGGAAGACACCGGCGAATTCGGCTTTAGTGGGCCAGAAGGTATTTGAGGTTCACCAGAGCAGACTGGGCAAATGTCGCCTTTACAGATGAGTCCAGATTTAATCTTCAGAAGTCTGACGGCAGAGAGCGAATTTATCGACGACATGGGGAACGATATTCGGATAATTGCGTCAACGAAAGATCTCATTTTGGAGGAGGGTCAGTGATGGTTTGGGGAGGTATTAGTTTGCACACTAAAACTGATATGGTGGTTGTTCGAGGAAACCTGAACGCAGACCAATACCAGCAACAAATACTTCGACCAACGCTTATTCCCCATGTTCGCGCTAACCGTGGGATGACATTCATGCAAGACAATGCACCTTGCCATACTGCAAGAACTACCCGTCAGCTACTTCAGGGCAACAACATTCGAATAATGGAGTGGCCGCCATGTAGTCCGGATTTAAATCCAATCGAACATGTGTGGGACGAAATCGACCGTCGTGTGCGACAGTTACCAAGGCAACAAAATATTGCTGACCTCACAAGGGACACTGTCAATGTTTGAAATAACATACCTCAGCGTTTTCTACATAACTACATAAATTCCATGCGACAACGCTGTTTAGCTGTTGTACACGCAAACGGCTGTCATACGCGATATTGATTTTTGTAAATTTTGAAATTACTGGTATCTATGAATTTCGATACAATAAACTTCTTTGAAATTCATAAAATACTTTGCTTTACTGATGTGATTACTTATAGAACATTTTTCAATACATTTATTTCCAATTTCACATATATTTTATTTTTCTGAGACAAATAAATAAGAAAATAACAAGTGATCGGTTAGCAATTTTGACTAGTGTATACACTATATGTTTCACTAATTTACAAATGCAAGGGTCATTTAAAAAGTTCTGTCTTAAGACTAATCGTGTTGATTACAACCCCTCAAAGTGTTCACCCTCAGCAGAAATACATTTTTGTAATCTTACAATCCAGCTGCGAAAAGCCTCAAAGTAATCTCCCCTTGTTATAAGTCTGAGGCACTGATGGACCGCACAACCTAATGCACTTCTCGAGTTGTAGTTTCTTCCAGATTAGACCTTTTTCAATTTTGGGAAAAGAAAAAAGTCACAAGTGCTTAGAACTGGAGAGTAAGGAGGGTGTTGTAACACATCAACATTTTCTTGATGTAAACAGTCAGCAACTACTTGGCTCCTATGAAATGCAGTATTGTCATGAAAACCCTTACTTGGACTTTTTTGTGGGGTAATTTGTTTTAAAGTTTTTGTAGAATAGTCCTGTTATCGATCGACCTGCTGGAGACGCTATTTGTAAAACTGGGCAGCAGGAATTAAATAAAATAGTGTTTAATACTTTCTGGGCACTATTTTGTCTCATTGCAACCACGGACCGGGCTTGATCCTTTGTCCTCCATTGTTTGTTGTCTGCCCTCCTGTGTGGTTTTAACATGTAGACCCATGTAGATCCATGTTTCGTCACCAGTTAACAAGTCAGAAATGTTTAACTTGTTTAGGATATCCCTCGAAAATTTCACTCTAGTAGCCTTTTGCTAAGTACTTAATACATAGGGAATCTATCTAGCTTATATTTTACGTAATCGCAATGTTTTCGTTAGAATTTCATGAACATTTTCTTCCGATACACCAACACTTCTGGCTATATCCTTGACTAAATACCGAGTACCTTCTACCACAAGTCTCTCTACAGCAGCGATGTTATTTTTAGTTACAGTTTAGGTCTACCAACATTAGCCCATCATTGAGGCCATTTTTACCACGATCTCTTTTTTAACCACCTAAAATATGTTCTTAAAGTCACTGCCGAAGGTCCATGAATATCGCACAACTCATTATATATATTTTTCTCCGGTATGTTTAAAGTGCCACGGGCTTTAATGTAAGCTCTTATTTCTACTTTTTTTGCAGTTCTCCATATTAACACTAAAAAAATAGCCAGCGTATATGACTGATAGAAACCATCTTGTGCTTCTTGGTTTTGAATTTCTCATGAATGTCAAATCGTTAACTTCTTCTCAAACATAACGTGTTGACGTTTGAACACATTTACATCAATAAAATATTCATGATGATGTTGATCATGCAAATTTGAGTGTGAACATATATACTGAAAGGAAAATGAAACGCGACACGGGAATTTCCGCTATATATTGTATGTTGTACAACATGCTGCTGTTAATCGAATGGTACACGGCTAAGTAAGATCTTTCCTTTCGGAAAAAAAGACTAAAACAACACGTAACACAGCAAACAGTATTCATGCAAAGTTTCATTATTGACAAGAGTACGCGTTTGGCTCAAACTTAGGATGCACAATTTTTAAACTCTTTACGTTAACTACAGTACTGAACTGGCTCAGTTTTCAAAGAGGTACTTCAACATTTATGAATTTCTTGTTACAACGTGTACTGTGATTAAAAAGACTACAACATCACAATTGTGTCCTTTCTCTAACTGCAACTTTTTTTTTCACAAAACTTCTTGGGATTTCCTTGGAATATATATGTAATTTAGTGTGCAATATATAGAATATATAGCGGAAATTCTCGTGTCGCGCTTCTGTTTCCTTTCAATATATACCGTAAGTTCAGGTTAAATAAAAAAAGTTCAATTTATGACTGTCAATTATATTGTCCCCAACTTTATAACGCGTGTTTACCATTTAGGTCCTATTTCCGATAAGCATAACGAATTGTTCTCCCTGGAGACGATGTCATGCAAGACAACAGGAACCCGGATATACGCACGAAACAAGTGCTTACTCAATATTAAGCCCGACGGTTCTCCATTCGGCTGTAGAGACCTGACGCATCTGGAAGACTGTGGTAAGTATAGTTGCTTATACTATCAATACCATTACCAGTGTAGTTATATTGCGGCCGTTATATTGTGTATAATGTGAGAATTGCTGTACCATAGTATACATTTTGTTTTGTTTTATATAGGCCTTGTATAGGGAAAAACAATGACCACGCTCGGTCAAGCACAACCTTCTGATTTAAAGTCAGGCGCACTCAACATATGCTATGGGATGTCTTGAAAACATGGTATATTTAGGACCATTTATTATAAATAGCAACATGACGTTTCTCGAAATGTATCAGTATATACAATGTAGTTATCATGTAGCATATTTTAGCAACATGACATTTCTATGTAAATGTATCCGTATATACAATGTAGTTATCATGAAGCACATGTTAGCAACATAACATTTCTATGTAAATGTATCCGTATATACAATGTAGTTATCATGAAGCACATGTTAGCAACATAACATTTCTATGTAAATGTATCTGTATATACAATGTAGTTATCATGAAGCACATGTTAGCAACATAACATTTCTATGTAAATGTATCCGTATATACAATGTAGTTATCATGAAGCACATGTTAGCAACATAACATTTCTATGTAAATGTATCCGTATATACAATGTAGTTATCATGAAGCACATGCTAGCAACATAACATTTCTATGTAAATGTATCTGTATATACAATGTAGTTATCATGAAGCACATGTTAGCAACATAACATTTCTATGTAAAAGTATCAGTATATACAATGTAGGTTATCATTTTACGTCGCGTGAAGTAAATCTTTATTTTATCAATTTAAGCCAGGATTCCGTCCAAAATATATTAAAAAAGAGTATGATAATGGACCTTTGGAAACGGCCGAGCACGACACATACGAAATATTGCAGTCTCGGTTTGATTGCGACTGTTCTTGAGCGGTAGTGAAATATGCTAGCTTGTGTAATTAGTCAATAGTAAGATTATATGCGCAAGGTATTATTCGTTCTCCATTTAGTGTTGATATGATATACGAAACAAATATCGGTGCTTAGTTGTTATCATAGATCTTGAAAAGCAAATAACAGCGTAAGGTACCTGGTTAAAATCCCGCTTCAAGCAATTATTTTTATCAAATATATTCGAATGCAGTATATTTTCGATAATATTTGTTTATATTTTAAGGATGGCTAGCTACAAATGTTCGTACAAACACAAATCTCCAAAAAGGCCGCAAACGTAAACATAAAGTGACTACTATATATATCGTTGTCATATATGATGACGTCGTATGTTTCATGTATGATGATGTCATACGTTACTTCCCTCTTCTCCGCACGAAACCGAACAACGGGAATGTCTCGTCGATTCCTGTAATCCGGTATTGTTGGACTGAGGGATTTGCATGACTATCAGCACTGAAACGGTTTATTGAATTTTAGTTCTGTTAAGCTCATATGTACTGTAATGTAATAGTAACAGTCATGACAACTGAAGCAACGATCAGCCACATTATAGATAATGAATAAACATAAATAAATACAATTTAATTTGGAACGGTCAGTAACGAAAAAGTCACTGGGGGTTTAAACCAGGTTTTAACGTTCACCAAATCTCACTCTAAAACAGAACAGTGCAAATAAAACAAAATTACCAGGCTATATTCTCTAACAAACAAGGCAGCATGTATAGGCAATTTAAAAATATCATAGATGATCATGTATACGTGAATATAAACACAAAAGCACAGAAAAACGCAAGGTAAGTACTAAATGACTTGGCAGAAGCTAGAGCAGCAAGAGAACAATCCTTAACGGCTACGACAAGACAAAATTAAGACAAACATCAAACGCTACCGTCCTGAGGATTTAGTTAGACAAGGAAAAGTTATAAAAAGACTGCTACCCATCGCATGGAACAAACCAACTATAGTGTTGTTGTTTTTCAAAGGTTTTACTAAATTAATGATGCCTTGTACAGTACCATTTGTGTTTTTCCAACATATTGTTGAACATTTATTTAGTATGATGTTGCATGTATTAAAATACTGTCTAAAACGTACAGCAGTGAGTTATTTCAAAACACATTTGCACATGCTTTAAAATGTATTGCAAGAATTTGCTGTCATACTTTAACATGCAATGTAATCATATTGTATTAAAATGCATTAAACTATTTTGTTTTTCAATGTTCTCCAATTCCACTGACATTATATTTGCGCTCGCTAACGCCAGTGATTTTCCAATTTCTACGACCATATATTGATCATGTATATTTTGATTAAAGAATATTATGAAGTGTTGTACACACCATTTAAGTAAAACCAAGTGTCTCAAATTAATCATTAAAAACAATATGTTATTCTTAAATATGCATAATTACAATGAAAATAGATTATACATGTATTTATAATTCACTTTAACACACTTTGAAAACGTGGAATCGAACATTAGCTTAATCCTATATCAATCGATATCAATAGTTATTTAATGTCATAAAACAACGATGATCTTTAGGGAAGCTAGATATCAGGTGTATCACGTTGACTGGCATAGCATGTAGACCGGACGATTAGTCCTGTTGCACATTTTCTAGTCCTGTGACATTTGGCGATCCAATATGGATAACACCTTGGAGTTACGCTATGACCGATCGCATCCAATCGTTATGCTCCGTTCAGAAGTGGTTAGCTTACAATTAAGATACATGTCGAATCAAAGCAAATCCATTAATATTGCTAGTATATTTACCAACTGTACAGTAACACTATCATATGACCATGTTATCCTGGTCAATTATATGATTATATATTTTCAGTTATTGTAATATGCCTATTTAAAACAAAAAACATTTACATTTCAGCAATTGTGATTATATTATATAATGCATATTTTGGTTTGTATTTTTCCTGAGCAACATTCCATCACAAGGCATAACGTGATTCTTTCAGAAGAGTTCCATTGCCCAGATGACTACGTCAAGTGCCCCAACAGTTTTTGTTTACATGTAAGACTATTTTGTGATGGTCAGCCACACTGTCCACATGGTGAAGACGAGCACAACTGCGGTAAGTGTATCTCATCGAAGATAAGACAATTATAGAGTGATCAGCTTTTAAAGAATCAAGTTTTAACTACTAAACATTATTTTCATGGACTGTCTCAATCAAACCGAGATTGCAATATTTCGTATTTATTGTGTTCGGCCGTTTCCAAAGGTCCACTCTTATACTCTTTTGACTAGTGAGAAGCTGAAAATGCTATTTTAAATTTACAACATATGTATTTCGTGTTTAGCATAGAAGTTCGCACACTTTTTAAATGAGATTCTGCTGGAATTTTCTCATATCCTATACGTTAATTAAAGCTCTTAGATCAACTGTCCGAATGCCAGGCAAGCTTATGGATGACGTTTGTGTCCATTGTTTTTCCATCGTCCTTCAGTTAATCTTTTCTAGTTGGCACTTTAGCACCTCCCTTTTTATCGGATCTAAACCAAAGTTACATGTTATGTTTGTAATGTCATATAGTGTTTGTGGTTGACTGTGGTCCTTAAATGCTACATTTCCTGTTCGACTTTTATATTTACTTTTACAGAGTATTTATGTATAATAAGATCTCGGACGAGCTCCTAAAACAGCCATATGTGATCGTTAATATCTTATTTATCTGCCGTGAAATTGGCACAAAGGCATATGTTTGACTTGTGGGCACTCTAGTCCGTCCCTCCATTTTTCATCCATCCGATCTTAACCGATCGTAGCTATATTTGTATAAGATCTCGAATACGATTGTCTTACTGACACCTTGCAAACGTTAATATTTTTTTTTAAAGTGATGGCTTCTGTAATATTTATATTTAAACACACCGTCCACCCATATTAGTAAAAAAGTAAATCCATTCAGATCCATTGTCATTTAGCATTCAATGAACTTACAACGATGTTTATTTCATTAAACATTAAACAGTGCAAACGGGTCAATGTTTTATATAAAAATACGGTCGAATCCAGCGTATATTGAAAGACATGGTTATGATTAGCAGACCAAGCAAATAGCACAGGGATGGGTAAACAAGGACAGGTATGACATACCTTGGAACTATTTATTCCAATACGAGGATAACTTAAAATGTATATTCTGAGCAACAGTATATAATACAATAAAATACGGTTCTGCCATGCATCTTTGTGTAACTAATTATGTTGATAACGCGGATGCTACTCGTGACTGCGGATGGATTAGTAACAAATAATAAAAAAAGTGGGGTAGTGTTGGGAAAAAAATAGATCAAGCCAAGAGTAATTCAAATTTAAGGACTATCGGTCAGCCATCTTTGATCCAAAAATCCAAAATCGATGAGATATGGTCAAGTGAATTTTTCAACGATGTACGCATTTTAGGCACGAGCAATGTCAACCATATAGTACATGACAGTAATTCACCACTTTTGGTGTGAACATAATATTAGAAAGAATACTTATATGGCAGAAATTGTGCGCTTTATATTCGAAAAGTTTGGTGCAGTTTTACTCAAAGTTGTTTTGTTTTTTATGTGAAATAAACTGGTCCATAAAATAGTCCATTTATCCAGCGAGTGCAGACGAGACATCATTTCTGAATAAAATAAGCCACGTTATCACATCATCCAAAATTCGAAGTACACCATTGTTAAAAAAAAGAAGATATTCTTTCAATGGCATGTACTTTCAAAATAATCTCAATGCTGTAGTATGGTGGCATTGACGGGTTTTAATTGTCAAACTATTATAAATGGCAACTATATTTTTTGATGTATTAAACACAACTGAGTGACTGTTGTGAATAGAAACATGGCAAAACAAAAGTAATTTATTATTATATTCGAATAAAAACAGCACAAACTAAATAATAACATGAATACGATCAAATGACCTGTTTATCCGAATGTTTCACCAACCGCATGGTTTCAATTTACAATTCACGTGCATGCTTTTCATGTGTATCGTGAGTGTGTTGAAGGCACATGGCGTATAAAGAAAATCTTCATTTTTAACAATGGTGTACTTCGAATTTTGGATGATGTGATAACATGGCTTATTTAATTCAGAAATGATGTCTCGTCTGCACTCGCTGGATAAATGGACTTTTTTATTGACCAGTTTATTTCACATAAAAAACAAAACAACTTTGAGTAAAACTGTACCAAACTTTTCGAATATAAAGCGCACAATTTCTGCCATATAAGTATTCTTTCTAATATTATGTTCACATCAATTGTGTTGAATTACTGTCATGTACTATATGGTTGACATTGCTAGTGCCTAAAATGCGTACATCGTTGAAAAAATCACTTGACCATATCTCATCGATTTTGGATTATTTGGATCAAAATGGCTGACCGATAGTCCTTAACCCACGTCCATCCGTTTATTGACTGCACACTACGAATGAACTTACAGTTTATGCATCATCAATACAAATTGTGTCACAAATCACATTCGGTGTAATGTCAAAAGCAGAATTAGATCATGCGATTATCATTTATGGTTAATGTATTTGCTAAACCGATTGAGATACTTTATTTCTTGATATGTGCATGTATCATCAACGGACGGTTTGTCGAGCACCAAATCCGGGGTCTGTGATTTGGTTATATGGCCAACCGATTGTGCCGGCAACCACAGTTATGTCGAATTATCGAGAGATGTATAATAACAAATCTAAGGTGTGGAGCAAAATACAACATAGTGTACTAATTCCGAAAGAAGAAAGTCAGAAAGAAATACAAAAAGACAGATATATCAATTATATTGAAATTTCGGACTCTACTGATATCATGACAGATACCACCGAAAAATAAACTTCATTAGGTCAAGAACAAAACGAAAAGTCTGAAGGAAATTTAAAGGAATTAGAATGTTATAATGCTCTAGAGGAAATGAAAACAATAAAAGTCCGGAATCCGGAGGGATAACAACAAAGTTTTAAAACATATTTTGGAACAATCGTATATATTCCATCAATGCAATTAGTTATTTATATGAAAATGAGAAAATCTTTGATAGCGGCGATCATTAATATATTATAAAATGTTTAAACTGTTTGGACCTTCTTTCTTCAATTAGATGCAACTGTTGTATAATGGCACGCGAAGTTGTTTAGTAAAGGATGGTTTAATGTCGGATATTTTAAGTGAGATAGAGAAGTTAGACAAGGATGCCTACTATCGCCTAATCTGTTTATATTAAGAATTGAGTTGTGTACAATGCCACAGTGAAACTTAAGGATATTAAATGAATAACAATTAATATCAGTGAAATAAAAAAACATAGCATTCGTGGATGATGTTATTCAAGATGTGTCAAAAAAACGTTTGAAACATTAGTCGACATAATTGGTAATTTTAGCAAAACATCTAGATCAAATGTAAACATAAATACATCGACAGTAGTGCGATTCAATGAAATGTACTGCGAATATTACAAATGTATTTTAACAAAAGAAAAGATAATCTATCGATTTATGTTATACTATTTAAGAGAATGTCTTTCTCGTTTAAAGAATGAGCTACTTTGCCTTGAAACATTTTATTTAGTTGATGTTAACATTGGTTTATATACAACAGTGTGCACAAAACATGATCTTTAGTAACTGAAGGATTGCTGTATACAAAGTAGAGGAATGAGAACGAAGCGTTGTCAAGGGTAGAACAATAAATTTAATTTAATGAATTGAATGAAAATCCTATACAGCGAATTGTTTATGTTGTTACAGTATCTTTAAACACACGATTTTGTGTCATTGTGTCATTGTCTTGACCTAATGCTCATGTAACAGGCCCTTGTATACCGAATATATTTTAACCCGTAGTATTTTCAATGTGTGACTTGTGTAAAAGATATTCAATGCGTTTACGAAATAATGAATTATAAATCAATGTCTTTCTATTATCAGCCAACTACACGTGCAAAGGCATGTACAGTTGCAGGAAGAGGCCAGGATGTCTTCCCGATCGGTTACTATGTGACGGAATCATAAACTGTCCACTCGGAGATGACGAAGAACTGTGCGACTTCATTTGTCCTCCGCAGTGTACCTGTGAAAATGTAGCTTTAACATGTAAAACAGAAATCGGACACGAAGATACAACGGCTATTGGCAGGCACGTGAGATATTTAGATTTAAGCAACATAGCCCTGTCTGAAAAGGGTTACTGTGAATTGTCGATGTTTCGCATGCTGCTAGTTTTAAACATTTCGGGCTGTGGTTTGAATTTGTTAACTCCAACTATATGCGAAAACCCGCTGATGCATTTAAACAACTTAAGGATGCTCGACATATCCAACAATAAATTTAAGGAAATACAATTTGATGCGTTTGTAGGACTTTACAATTTAAGAAAGATCATTTTAGATGGAAATGCTGAACTGACAGTTATTGAACCTTCCGCATTAGGCGTTTTGCCAAGGATAACACATGCTCATATTAGTTCTACTAATATTAAACATTTAGATAAGCAGGTGTTTACAGGAATGGTGAAATTAAAATTTCTAGATTTAAGTTACAATGGTTTCTCTATTGATATCAGTACGTTTGATGAGGTTCCTTTGTTGGAATATTTGGACGTTCGTGGTGACAATTTACCAATAACACAAGATGTGTTTGGTGGTATTACATTTTTGCAAATTATGTACACAGATTTTCCAACCCTATGTTGCATTATGAAGGACAAGTTCAATGGAGCCATGTGTGTTGCGCCAGAAAGCTATATTTCCTCGTGTGATGATCTAATTGGAAATGAACTATTACGGATAAGCATTTGGATAATAGGTGGCGCTGCATTTGTAGGGAATACGTTTGTAATTATATATCGTGTCGTGCAAGGTTTGAGAGGAAAATTGAAAACGCATTCAATATTGGTAACAAGCTTAGGCCTATCCGATTTTCTAATGGGTGTTTACACTCTCTTAATCGCGGCGGTAGACGTCACTTATAGGGGTGAATATATTGAACATGACGTACAATGGCGCACAAGTCCTCTTTGCACATTTGCAGGTATACTATCGACGCTATCAAGTGAGCTATCAGCTCTGTTGTTATGCATTATAGCTGTGGATCGATATATCGCCATAAAATACCCATTTTCAAAGTTAAGTGTAAGACTTAGTGTTATACTAGTAGTTATCGCCGGAATTGTTGGTCTGCTAATTGCGATAATTCCCGTGTTGTCGATCAGTTACTTTGGAGGAGAATTTTACTCACGTTCCGCTGTCTGTGTTGCCCTTCCATTGACTGACGAACGCACCCAGGGATGGGAATATTCTGTGGGAATATTTATTATATTCAATCTTGTCATCTTCATTGTTACTGGAATAGTATATATCATGTTGTACAGAGAAGTTAAATCAACATCCGCCAAAGCAAAGGCAAAACAAGCAAAAGTGGATGCTGCAGTGGCTAAATCACTCACAACCGTTATAATGACAGATTTGTGTTGCTGGTTCCCGATTGGAGTGATGGGTAAGTTATTAAAATATACTTTTATAGATTGTGTGATACATAAACGTTCGTAAGTTTATCTAACAGGTATTCCAGTACAATCAAAAGTGACAATATGGCATGCTACAGGAAACAATTACACACAAGGACACTAATAGCGAAACAGTTGCTGAAGTACTACAACACGATTACTCATATCGCAAAATTGTATACAACCTGATTATTGTCAATAATGGTAAGCAAATAAATTGTTCGCGTACAGATCTCCTTGCAAAAGGAGGCATCAAATGCGATTGAAAATAAGGTTTCTGCCCGACGTGTATTTACTTCTATCCTAAACGTGTGCTAAATTGTTATTGACAAACTGATATGTGCCCAACTACAGCGTTTACCCGACTAGAGACTGTATGTTTATCGGAAATTGAAGAAAATATAAGTATGTTGTTAAATGCATATTATTAAAAATGACAAACACAAGTTTAATATCTGCCTGAAATATAATATTTCCTTGTTATGGTACATTTGTTTTACATTTACTATGACATCAGACACATTGTTAATTACGTGATATGTATAATATTATATTAACATTTACTATGACATCAGACACATTGTTGATTACGTGATATGTATAATCTTCTATTAACATTTACTATGACATCAGACACATTGTTAATTACGTGATATGTATAATCTTATATTAACATTTACTATGACATCAGACAAATTGTTAATTACGTGATATGTATAATCTTCTATTAACATTTACTATGACATCAGACACATTGTTAATTACGTGATATGTATAATCTTATATTAACATTTACTATGACATCAGACACATTGTTATTTACGTGATATGTATAATCTTATATTAACATTTACAATGACATCAGACACATTGTTAATTACGTGATATGTATAATCTTATATTAACATTTAATATGACATCAGACAAATTGTTAATTACGTGATATGTATAATCTTATATTAACATTTACTATGACATCAGACACATTGTTAATTACGTGATATGTATAATTTTATATTAACATTTAATATGACATCAGACAAATTGTTAATTACGTGATATGTATAATCTTATATTAACATTTAATATGACATCAGACACATTGTTAATTACGTGATATGTATAATCTTATATAAACATTTACCATGTTTACTATGACATATGACAAATTGTTAATTACGTGATATGTATAATCTTATATTAACATTTAATATGACATCAGACACATTGTTAATTACGTGATATGTATAATCTTATATTAACATTTACTATGAATTCAGACACATCGTTAATTACGTGATATGTATAATCTTCTATTAACATTTACTATGACATCAGACACATTGTTAATTACGTGATATGTATAATCTTATATTAACATTTACTATGACATCAGACAAATTGTTAATTACGTGATATGTATAATCTTATATTAACATTGAATATGACATCAGACACATTGTTAACTACGTGATATGTATAATCTTATATTAACATTTACTATGACATCAGACACATTGTTAATTACGTGATATGTATAATCTTATATTAACATTTACTATGACAAATTGTTAATTGCGTGATATGTATAATCTTATATTAACATTGAATATGACATCAGACACATTGTTAATTACGTGATATGTATAATCTTATATTAACATTTACTTTGACATCAGACAAATTGTTGATTACGTGATATGTATAATCTTATATTAACATTTACTAAGAATTCAGACAAATTGTTAATTACGTGTTATGTATAATCTTATATTAACATTGAATATGACATCAGACACATTGTTAATTACGTGATATGTATAATCTTATATTAACATTTACTATGACATCAGACACATTGTTAATTACGTGATATGTATAATTTTATATTAACATTTAATATGACATCAGACAAATTGTTAATTACGTGATATGTATAATCTTATATTAACATTTAATATGACATAAGACAAATTGTTGATTACGTGATATGTATAATCTTATATTAACATTTAATATGTCATCAGACAAATTGTTGATTACGTGATATGTATAATCTTATATTTATATTTAATATGACATCAGACAAATTGTTGATTACGTGATATGTATAATATTATACATTGTTAATTACGTGATATGTATAATCTTATATTAATAAGTAAACACGTAAAGCTTACATTACAGGGTGCATGTCTTTGGCTGGATACCAGATTTCTTCGGAGGTGTACGCATGGGTTATCGTGTTTGTTTTACCGATTAACTCAGCCCTGAATCCGTTCCTGTATACTATATCTGCTTTAAAGGAGAGGAAGGTTGTTATTTCATTATATAAATGCATTATTTATTTACATGTAAAAGTAAAACAGGAAAATAAATTGAGCATTTACAGAACATACGCCATTTTGATTTCAAGAGTTTAGTAAACTTGTATTACAAATATAAACATAATGAATTATGAATACTTATAATGTCAGCAGTTAAAAATGTTACGTTTTATGTTCTCTATCTCTTACCTTTTAACTTTAAAGTTATCACTAGATAACGTAAAAGATAATATAGGCACATGATTGAAAGGTAGTGTTTGGTGCATATAACGTAATTACGATGTTTAAATAAAGGTCTGACATTTATTAAAAACAAATATTGATTATAATGTTCATATACTTTATCAAAGTTAGTTTGACATGCATTCATATCATATTGAATTCCTTATCGAATTTCAAAATTTAGCTGAAGCCGGTGCTAAGGGACGTAATGATCGGTGGGCGTGCAACTTATACAACTTCTCATGAACAGACTTAATACCACTAGTCTGCTACTTTTCTCTCTTGTTAGTGTTTGTTGCCAAGGAATGCCCTTTTCAATATTTACTGGGTTTACTTCTCAATAGATGCATTTTAATCTTCCATTGATATTCCTCATTACAATTTTACTATATTACGTTTTCTGCAAGAAGCTACTCATAATATTTGCTTCAATATACCACGTCAAGACTTTTAAATATATAACATTAATAACATAAATTCCTGAATAAATATTACAATTTCGTCTTATTAGTGCTCTCGAAGCATGGTCTCTGATTTCCTTTTCCTAATTAGTTTACGTCGGCATATCATTCGTTTAATTATTTCTTAGCACCTAAGACATGATGCACGTTTAAAATAAGTTGGTACTAACTGTGAACCAAATGTCGCAGATTTGTTGTTATACTATTATGGAAGATATGTTGTGTTGAGTTTGTCACCTGCTAACCAGAGAGGCAGTATTGCTGCGTTTAATAATATATCTAAGTATCTAGGTGACGTACTCAATGTTGATGATCTGTTCTTTGCTCGCATAGTCACTATTATTTATCCAACAGCGCTTACGTTGATTAAAGTACATAGTTCGAGTCATCAATCTTCATCCCTCGATTTCAAATGATTACAAAAATACGAAAATACATGATAAAATAGATGACTAACTTTGACATCGTTAATTATTCACATTAATGTGAATGCACCTCGAGCTACACTATACGGGATTGATAACTTCAAACGCATTCATTTTGTCAGAGCTGGTTAAGTACTTCAATGATCGAGCCAGGGAGACATTATTGATGCGTTTAATAATGCATCTCGGTATCTGTATGACATACTCACTATTGAGACTCCGTTATTTGCTCATATGGTCACTAAGAGTTATCCAGCAGAGTTCACGTTGAATAAAGCCAACAGTTTTGGAGCATTCTTCGATCTTCATCTCTCGATTTCAAATGAACACTCCGCACGCACTCGCTCACACACACACACGCACACACACGCACACACACACACTCACACACGCACAAGAGGGATGACTAACGTTGACATCGTTAGCTTCTCCTTTTAGATGGGGACATCGCAACTAAAACATATTAGAGAAGTAAAGAGCCAAGCTAAAAAGCATTTCTGCGACTAGGAATATCCCAGACCTTTTTTTATTTTGATGTGATCAACACGATTCGGAAGTATAAAGGGTCTGACGGGGTTTCCTTGCCACCTCTATAGTCAGTCACTACGCTTTACTTTTATTTTTTCGATGACTGGGTAAACCCTTAGGACTCTATGAAACCCTGAAAAGGAGCTAGATACTTGAACTGTTGTCCCTCGGGTTTTTTGGTCGCGTCCTAGATTGGTTTTCTCATTGGTATAACTACAATTCTGACTGTATCCTAAGCTGTTTCTAATAATATATTGGTATATGTCTTTTCGAAACACGTAACTGTATCGTTTGCTAATTTCTCTAGATGTTAACGTTCTTGCTAGAGCTTTCTTTTTGATGGGTTATACTGAGCATATGATAATACGACGTTGTGTAAACAGACAAACATTTATATTACGCAGTATGCCGTTTTGCCTAGTGACAGTTTAAAGTCACTAACTCTGTCTTCGCCACTCTTTGTGTTGTGTAGTGTCCTGTTCATTGAATAATCATTTGCTCATTTTAATAAGTTCATGATACTGTGCGGACCTTCGGCGCCATTACGTTTTGCGTGCTGTGATTTCTATAGGATAATTTCTATATTTTTTTTTTCCTTTTTGTATCTACTAAACAACTTGTAACTTCCAATGTAAGTATAGTTAGGCAGAGTGCCTATCATCCAACTGTATCTTATAGTTTACATCATTTACCAGTTACCCATTGAATGTATACCGTTGTATCTTATAGTTTACATCATTTACCAGTTACCCATTGAATGAATACCGTTGTATCTTATAGTTTACATCATTTACCAGTTACCCATTGAATGAATACCAGTGGGAACGCCAGGAACTAATGCCTATCATCCAACTGTATCTTATAGTTTACATCATTTACCAGTTACCCATTGAATGTATACCGTTGTATCTTATAGTTTACATCATTTACCAGTTACCCATTGAATGTATACCGTTGTATCTTATAGTTTACATCATTTACCAGTTACCCATTGAATGAATACCAGTGGGAACGCCAGGAACTAATGCCTATCATCCAACTGTATCTTATAGTTTACATCATTTACCAGTTACCCATTGAATGTATACCGTTGTATCTTATAGTTTACATAATTTACCAGTTACCCATTGAATGAATACCAGTGGGAACGCCAGGAACTAATGCCTATCATCCAACTGTATCTTATAGTTTACATCATTTACCAGTTACCCATTGAATGTATACTGTTGTATCTTATAGTTTACATCATTTACCAGTTACCCATTGAATGAATACCAGTGGGAACGCCAGGAACTAATGCCTATCATCCAACTGTATCTTATAGTTTACATCATTTACCAGTTACCCATTGAATGTATACCGCTGTATCTTATAGTTTACATCATTTACCAGTTACCCATTGAATGTATACCGCTGTATCTTATAGTTTACATCATTTACCAGTTACCCATTGAATGTATACCGCTGTATCTTATAGTTTACATCATATACCAGTTACCCATTGAATGTATACCGTTGGTTCTTTTGCAGAGATCCGCAGTGGAGTCACAGGCAACAGACGGTAAACATTACCACAGTATATTTTCTGCTAAAATATATTAGGGTCTTTATTTAAAGTACATATGTTTGCAAGTAATGGTTGTCTAAACGTGTATATACATATATACAATAGGCATTTTACAACGGTCAAACAGAATATCAACCGTGTAAGACAAATTATCTACCAATCTACGAAACAGTGTTTAAATCAACAATCTACCGAAGATATTCGAAGATAATTTGTCTCACATTTATCTTTTTTAAATACCTATCTTCCCGGTATATATACGGTAAAGAATATATATGCAAACGATAAAGTCTAAATTTGACAAACTTTACATATTGAAATGATTTTCAAATTATTACTCCCTGTTTTTTATGGAACATCGCCAAATTTACAATACAAACTATATATATATCATTTTAAAATGTACACAAAATAAATGTTTATATGTACTCATACATACAGTGAGTAATGAGTCACTATGCTAGCAAGATATGTTAGAAAATTAATTGCTCAAAGAAGGTGGTGTATTACCCTTGCATATTGAGCCGTTTCCGACATCTTGGAGTTGATCAAAAATATGCTCCTTACCAAATATATAGAATATGAAATTTATGTTCCATTTGATTGTTTCTGGGTATAAATATGTTTAGCTCCACTGGCCAGTAGGGCGTATGTGATGTCGCGTTGTTCTCGGTATGGGAGTCGTCGGCGTTAGCAACACTTATTATTCTTTTAGAATCGGTTGCTTGGTAATAAACATTCCTATATCTTTCAGTAGAGTAAAAAATGCCCGTCACCGTGGGTCCAAAGTTTGTTTATAGATATTGTTTAGGTTAAGGACATTTCCTACAGTTGTTTATGCGCATCTCTCTCGCGCATACCTGTCTAAGAGAAACTATGTACACAAATAACGTACTTCTTCCAACGTTTATATATGTTTCACTAGATTACATTATTATAAACCTAATTAACTGTTTAGAAAATGAAGTTTGTGTTGATACACTAAAATCAAGTATTGTTTCAATATTTTGATACAAACCACGGAGAGATGTATTGGTCACGTATAGCTTTTTCATACATAAGAATTAACTTAAAACATTAAATAGTACTGATTTGATGACTGTGTACTTCTTTTACACAAGTGGAATCCAATTCAATAAAAGG
The DNA here is from genome assembly GCA_037043455.1 of Cyrtodaria siliqua. Classification (NCBI taxonomy): domain Eukaryota; kingdom Metazoa; phylum Mollusca; class Bivalvia; order Adapedonta; family Hiatellidae; genus Cyrtodaria; species Cyrtodaria siliqua. The sequence continues at coordinate 60,810 of JAWPHD010005069.1, forward strand.
GGTTATGTAACAAAGTAAAACGTCTGTGTTTTTTTGCTTTAAAACCAATACAAATCAATATTAGAAAGTGTAGGGAAATAACTGCCTTTTTCTTAACAACAAGTATGGTGACATATGTTTTTTTATTTCATTATCTTGAAGATATTTGCTAACAATACATAAGTTATGGAAACAAGTTGTTTATAATGCTTTTTTTTCTCTCGAAATGTCCCAACAAGATCTGCCATTTTTTCCGAGCATATGTATCATGCAGTTTTATGCAGTTTTCTTCCTATATACATAGAATAGGATCAAATATTATTACATTTCTGCCTGTGATTCTGAGGGAATTAAACATTGTAATTCCCTTGGGAAATAAATCCCTAGGAAAATTATACGATTTAGCCGGACCTACTTTTTAATTACATTGTTGCGACAGTTGTGGTGTATTCTTGCTCGAAGTTCGAAAGTAAGGCAAAGTAGACCCCTAGTGAATCCAGAAATATTTATTGAATTAAAGGCACATTCTTGTAAATAAATGTAATATATAAGTTAATCAACACTGTTCTCCTATTACGGGGTATAATTCCCTCGGCCAGTTCACATATCTAGTAAATATGAACTGGCCTCGGGAATTATGTACCTTAATACGAAAACAGTGTTGATTAACCTCTATATATACTGAGATTGAATAAAATTAATGTAATTCGATTTGATATTTGTTAATACATTTCTTACTGTTGTTGTTGTTGTTTGTTTTGTGTTTTTTGTCTAATTTCGGTTGTACTGACATTATAGGAAATTATCCAAAAATGGAATATAGGTCATATATGTATCTTAATATATCTCAGGAACCAAGCTGGCGACCTATTATTTTTAAATATGCTTAGGGTAGACCGGTCTAGCTTTGTACCAAAGTTGTTCATAGGAATAAAATATGAAGAAACTGTAGGAAATGTCCGTAATCGGATTTTTAATATTATGACCTACATTACTAAAACTATTCAAAACCGTGACAACTCTTCTTCAGTTTCAAGAACCGCATCATAGATTTTGAGAATATCGTTACAAAATTGCTCCTTTCATTCTAATTAACTATAAGTAGATTTGCTTTATTTGTATGTACTTTATTTATTTTTTAATTACGGCTATTAATAGACACAAACAATTTCAAGTTAGTAAACACTACTCCTCTATCCACAACTTCCAAAATGGTGGCAATGACATATATAGGTGTTTGGTCCATTTTCCAAAAGGATGGCAATGCCATATAGGTGTTTGGTCCAACTTCCAAAATGGATAGTGGTCATCAGATATTTTTGTTTTATGTAACTTGATATATATACTTCAAGGAAATGTTTTCTCCACTCTAATAATCTACTAATCTGATCAGCATTTAATTTCCTAGGCATCCTGAAAATATCTTGGATGTCTTACAAGGCTTTACCTGGAACAGATTAAATCATTATCCTTTGTAAAAAGCAAAGGGTATGGATACCACAGTAAGTGGCATTATCATGCAATGATAGTTTAACCAATTGAACGTGGTCGACAAAATAGGGTGTTTGAAATGATCCGAATTTCCTGATGGTGGCAAGTATACGTGTTTACTAACAATCAACATATGAAATCGGATACTCATAAAAATCACGATGTAGTGGAACACGATATCGAAATGATCTCACATTCATTTGAAATGACCATCAATCGCATCTTAGTAAATGCTAGTTAGGTGATTAAATCTACTTATCTACTTATAGAAGAGCGCTTCCTTCAAAACATTTGCACTCTAATTAGAATATATATGTACTAGTACATAATTTCTACAATTTCAGCTGTAACGACTGCAAACGACATTCTTCAAATACATCACAGAATAACAAACCAAGGGTCAATGCATTCGGGACGGAAAACAGATTACATACCACTATCTGAGTTTCTCAAAGACCATAACATCACCACAGAGAATATAGAGATGATAAAGAAACGCACAGAAGAAATTCTGAAGTTTTTCCATAATAAGGATTTTTTTCATGGCCATATCTCGGAGGAGACAGTGTCTATCAAGATGGACGCAAATGTAAGGGTTATTAAGAAGGATGGTCCTATGAATTATATTTATGGACAGACACGATCATTCTGAGTCGGATGCCTGAACAAATGTTGTTCGTTTTTGTTTTTATCCGACGCTCTTAATCATATTTACTCAGTTATTGGTAACGTCCATTTACAAATATTTCGATAGCGCCCCCACCCACCCACCCACCCCATTCATAAATATCGTTGTTACGTTAATACAATCTTGTTTTTTGGTTAGGATATTCAGTAATGTTATAAAGTGCGTCCATTTGTAAATGTTATTGGTTGTAACCTTCATGCATACATGTTATTGGAATATGGCCATTCATACTTGTGTGATTACGTCCATTCATAAACGCTTTGATTCCGTCCATTCATAAACGCTTTGATTCCGTCCATTCATAAACGCTTTGATTCCGTCCATTCTTAAATAGTATCGCTTACGTCAATTCATTCGCGCTATCGGTTTACATCCATTTCTAAATGTTATTAAGTAAATAAAACTCCCATTGTGATGAGGTTCATCTGCACGGACATGTCGGATTGCACGTCCCATTAACTTGCACATGGCGATGCATTTGAACAAGCGCGCAAAAACGTATCAACTACTCAATAAAAATCGAGATAAAAGAGCATGAGAGTGGACCTTTGGAAACGGCGGAACACGATAAATACGAAATATTACAGTCTCGGTTTGATTGAGACTGTTCATGAACGGTAGTGAAAGTTGTTTTGAGACGGAATCCTAGTTTGCATTTGATGTCATATAGTTTAAACCACGCAAGGTTAATTTGCATGTGCAAAGATTGACTATATATTGATATATGTTGAGATGCGTTCACAAGCTAGGTTATTGTTGATCGTAATAAATGATTTCCATATGAAACACCATGTCCACCCACCCACCCACCCACCCACCCCATTCATAAATATCGTTGTTACGTTCTTTAGTATCTATCTTGCGGGATTTTCCGACGCTCCGCTACTTTCTATATATTCTATATGCATTTAGCGGTGGTCCCAAACGGCTTTCCATATGAAACACCATGTCCACAGCAGGATGTAAGAATCAGTGGGTTAAAACAACAAATTTGCTACATTTTGTTACCCTGCCATGGTTAATTGAAGGCTTATTGTTTTGCAGGAAATGGTGGACGTGCAACTTGAATTCGAACATAAAAGAATAACAAAATATATGAGCAAGCAAGATGACATAAACAATCTCGCAGAACTGATACGAAGACTGCGTTACAATACGTCGCAGAATGTAACGGAGAAGAGTGCGGGAAGTGAAATACTGAATAGTGCTGCTATAACGTAAAATGAAACTTTCGATCACAATCATTTGAGTTTGTCAAACAATATTTATTAAGATATTGATATTGTTTACAGACTACGTAAATTGTTTGAAATTTAAAAAGCCGTACCTTTAACAACTGGATGAGATAAAAGATGCTCCATTCTAAAGATGTATTGATAAATCGTTGATCAATTATCTGCACAAGTCCTAAGATGTTTTAAATCAGAAATCGATATCATGTGTTAAAATAATATATATACGACATTCTGAAAGGTTAACCATAAAAATGCTAAGAAATTATTAAGATTTTTGTTTTATTATTAAAGTCCATTTCACAGTTTATCGACGTGTTCAATTAACTTATATTGCATCCAATTGCTAGCTTCGTTTCGATGCAATGGTGAATATGGAGTTACACAATACACATATTGTCATGTCATGTAAAAATATTAATGAATTCTCCTTATACTGTTCAGTGAAACTTGTTTATATTAGTGTAAGAGAACACGTATATCATAATAGAAAATATTTTCTATAGTGTAGACACCTATTTACAGCATCATTTTGTTGTTTTTCATATACTAGAGCAACATAAATAGTAACTATTACTTCCTACCGAGCAGATGTGGAAAATGTCGTATATTTAAATATGCTTGTGTTGCATAAAGATGTGTGGGGTGTATATATGCGTACATATGTGTGTTGTGATCGACCAGAAAAGACCGTCACAGTTCTTGTAGGGTCTTCTTTACTTTGTTTACTCGAATATTGTGTATTTGTTGCCGTTTTTGCCAATATCAGGATATAGACGAGCGTTACATTTGCAAACTTTAATTGATGTTTATTTTATTTTTAATAAATGCAAATTTTTGCTGAGCAGTGTTGCATAAAAAATATAAAATGCTTTAGTCATATAGTCATTTGTAAAAATATGTGCATGTATGTGTGTCTACAAACATTGAAGTAGTGGACAGATCTTTTAATATGTGCGTTTTCTATTTTAGACGTACACAATATAAAATACATTTATGATGTACGAGAAAATATTATATATTTGCAAAAACGTTATTTAACTGAATGAAGAATCAAATTTAGTACATAAATATATTTTTCATGATTATGCGTGACATTGTTCTAGGTAAATACAGAGTAAATTTAAAAATAATCAATTGGTGATGGATACAAACCCATTTTAAAAAGTGTGCTTCTAGTTACGATATAAATTGTATATGTAGTCCATATTGTCGCACGTGTAAATTAACATTGCCTGGTGTAATACTGTATGTTATCAATATGAAACTAATACTTCGCCTCAAATCAACCATATCTCGACTTGTTATTTAACGCTTGATGAGTTTGTGTGCGCGCTCTTGTTATTACGTAATGCCTATTTAGTGTTAAAAATACTACAACATACCAATAAATAGCAGTGGTCTAGTGGTTCAGCGTACACCTTTCAAAACTTACAAGTGAAAGGCTGTGGTTCAAATTATGTTGCCTGTTCCGGGCAACTATTTTTTATGATATATATTCTGGAGCCGTATATTTATCGATGTTACCTGTACGGAGGCTAAATGAAAATGTGAAATTTTACGCATCGATTTCTGCTTATATACCGACTTTTGGGGTGTTTGTCGATTTGAAACTACTTCACACGTGACTCATTTATATTCATGAGTTATTACGAGCTAAAATAGGGACTGTACTTCTCTAAACAGCTGGACCGAACCCCAAAACTGGAGCGTCGAAATTCATAATTCATTTTACGCATGTTGAATAAACATATACTTTATATGCCGTTATTTGGCGGTTTAGGTTCTTTAACCTTAATACCAGACCTCAATCCATAAACCCTCAACTTTTTGCAAGATTGTTTGCTGTTGTTGTTTTGTTTGGTACAATTATGACATTCGTGTATATGTCACTAGTGTATTGCAAGAACACATTTATTTCTGTGCATATGTGTATTATAAGATATCAAAATATTGCAATATGAAAAGGGCTTTTCGATTGTTGTTGTATACTCCGTCAATAAATTTAACATTTCACTGAAATGTTCGATTCAGTTTCATTTTATTTTTCATTTTACCGTTAACTGTATTTTCTAAACCATTTACCGCCAGATTGTTGGTATTCCTATGGGTACTAACTGTGCGCCACTTGTCACAGATTTGCTAGGGGACGTGAACGGTAGCAAGCATATTTCACTACCGTTCATGAACAGTCTCAATCAAACCGAGACTGCAATATTTCGTATTTATCGTCTTTGTTCGTTTCCAAAGGTCCACTCTCATAATCTTTGATTTTGAGTTTGTCACCTGCTAGCCAGGCAGACATTATTGATGCGTTTAATAATATATCTTGGTATCTTGATGACATACTCAATATTGATAAACTTTGCTTATATGCTCACTAATGTTTATCCACCAGGGCTCACATTGAATAAGGCCAACAGCTCGGATACCATAGCAGCATTCCTCGATCTTCATTTCTTTGATGAGATGATTTTAACCTTGACATCGTTAACGATCTACATTTATTATTAAATAAATAGTAACTCTTCTTCAAATGTTCGAACACTTGTTCTTTTTCAAGAAAAAACACAGAAATACAACTTTTAAGTAAAATCCATTTTGTTGTTTATCATGCAGATGTGCACTTTTCTGCCCAATAAAGGGGTGACCTGTTCAATTTTGCTTTATTAGCCACTGACCAATAGAGCAAATCATTCGGCGTTTATTGTATGTAACGTTATCTGACGTCATGCACGTAACGTTGCCTGACGTCATAAAACAAACAAAATACAACAACATGGCGGCGTCCTCGATAAGCGTAACATTCAGAGAAATAGGTTATAATAGTAATTCATACAGAACATGTGGATAATCTACATGATAAATAGAATATTATGTCAGTGCCTTTTACTATCAAGTTCATTAGGCTCGGCACGAAAACGAAGAATGGCTCGGCAGAGCCTCACCATTTTTCGTTTTCTAAGCCTCGCCTAATAAACTTGATAGTAAAAGGCACTGACATAATATTCTCTATTTAAATGGCTGACGTTATGATAACAAATATACCATAACGACGTCACGTCATTTCCTGTATGACGTTAGGCAAATGACGTGACGTCGTTTCCCGTAACACTCCTACTTCAGCACATACCATTTCATGAACACTATACACTAAATATTCATAGAAGTAATGAATTCAATTTAAAATTGTCTCTCTGTATTATTTAAAGAGTACTCTATAAATTCATTTCATAAATAGTTATATAAATTAAAACTGTGTTTTTCACTAATTCCTGTCAGTTAATAGTTTATCTTGATGTTGCAGCCTCTGGGAAATTTTGTGTCTAGTTTTTTTATCCATATATCTTCTATCATGTGTCTATATGTTCGACCTTCACTGAAAACGCGCTGTAATACCGTTACTCCCACGTCTATGTCTTTATGACCCTGAAAATGTTTCATTATGGGTGTTGTCGGTCTGATGGCGTACATCTCTAGTGTGTTCTTCTATCCTCTCTCGTAGTGACCTTTCAGTCTCATCAACATACACCGTTACACAACAACGCTTACATCTTAAACCATAGACTAGATGTCTGTCTGTGCATCTCTGGAACTTAGCTGTATAGGGTAGCTTCTACTTAATCTAGTATCCGGAATATCTTCCGCGGTCAACCTGCTACATGCTATACATTAGCATTGAGTTGTTTCTGTTCTGCATTTTATCACCTGATTTGTTTTTTGGTGGACTAATACATCACAAAGGTTCTTGTCTCTGCGATACGCTAATAAGGATGTGTCTTTAAATACTTGGGACATTCTGTCTGATCGGTGCAGGACTGAAAAATGTGTTTTTTTAAGATCATATGGATGTTAGGTAATTGTCTTAATTATAGATTTAATTTTATAAAAGGTTTATAGATGACGGTTTTGGTATATGGACTGGAACTTTACAGTCTCTACAAGAATTCACTGCATTTGCCAATGACATACACGATAATATTAAAATAGAATTGAGGTATAGTACTTCAGCAATTGAATTTCTGGACACCTGGGTCAAACTTGAAAATGGTAGAATTTATACAAGCTTGTACAAAAAACCAACGGACAAACAAATATAATTACACAGTAGTTCATGTCATCCACCAAATACAAAAACAGGTCTTGCCTATGGTCTTGGACTAAGATTGATAAGAATATGTGAGAAAGAAGCAGATTACTTGAAACATAGGCAAGAACTTAAACTACAGCTTAGAAAACGCGGATACACTGGGAAAATGATAGAGAATCAACTCCTGAAGGTAGACAACTTAGTCAGGATTGAGCTTTTAAGAGAGACTTCGAGAAAAAAGAATAATAGGGTGACTATGGTATTAACATTTTCAAGACAATTACCTAACATCCATATGATCTTAAAAAAAGCATTTTTCAGTCCTGCACCGATCAGACAGAATGTACCAATTATTTAAAGACACACCCTTATTAGCGTATCGCAGAGACAAGAACCTGTGTGATGCATTAGTCCACCAAAAAACAAATCAGGTGATAAAATGCAGAACAGAAACAAATCAATGCTCATGTATAGTATGTAGCAGGTTGACCGAGGAAGATATTCCGGATACTAGATTAAGTAGAAGCTACCCTATACAGCTAAGTTCCAGAGATGCACAGACAGACATCTAGTCTATGGTTTAAGATGTAAGCGTTGATGTGTAACGGTGTATGATGGTGAGACTGAAAGGTCACTACGAGAGAGGATAGAGGAACACCTTAGAGATGTACGCCATCAGACCGACAAACCCATAATGAAACATTTTCAGGGACATAAAGACATGGACGTGGGAGTAACGGTATTACAGCGCGTTTTCAGTGAAGGTCGGACATACATGATAGAAGATAAGTGGATAAAAAAACTAGACACAAAATTTCCCAGAGGCTGCAACATCAAGATAAACTATTAACTGATAGGAATTAGTAAAAAACACAATTTAATTTTATATAACTATTTATGAAATGAATTTATAGAGTACTCTTTAAATAATACCGAGAGACAATTTTTAATTGAATTCATTACTTCTATGAATATTAAGTGTATAGTGGTCATGAAATCGGTATGTGTTGAAGTAGAAGGAGTGTTACGGGAAATTACCTTGTGCTAAATCATATGGGGTGTATATCTCCCAGCTTATTCGTTTCGCAAGGACATATAACGATGTTAAGGACTTAATAATTGAATTCAAGTTATTACAAGTAAACTTATTCAGCAAGTTTTTGGTTATCACAAATTACGTATACCTTTCTCAGAGATTAATCGCCGCAAAGAAAACCTACTGGAGAGGTACACACAACTCCAATAAAACATATCTTCGACTTGGAATATCACAACCTTTTTTCTATGGAGATTTGATCTATAAACTTCGGAAATTAAAGGTTTCTAATGAGTTTCATGACCATATTAAATATATTTTAAGTAAATATATACAAATGTAAGTTATGTATCTTTCATTTGCATTGATTTTCTTTGCCCTGAAACATATTTTTTCAATATGCCATATATGGTAAAAAGGCGCGATGACGTCATCGTTCCAAGATGTCCGCCTCAATTTACCTTTCTTTGCAAATTTTTATTAGGTCATATCTCCTTTATTTTTGGTTGCATTTTAATAATTCTTTCAGCTTTTTTTCTTCATTTTTTTCAGAGCCCTTTTAAATGAATGTTGTTTGAAAACAGTGCATCAACCACTTTAATAGGGACTATATATATATAACACATAGATGATCATGAATATACGAATATATATAAAAGCCTAGAACGCCAAAATGCAAGTACTCAGTGACTTGACATAAGCCAGAGCAACAATAGAACAAACCATTAAGAGTACGACAAGACAAGATTTAAGACAAATATCAAACAATCAAATAGAAAATCATAGCGGCGAACTGCAAATGAATCAACCGCTAAGCATGCTGTGCGTTTGAAAATGATAGAATCATAAATGTTTTTGATAAACTTTTTAACAGGTTTAATAAAGATTGCATGAACTCGATCGATTATGACCAAGGATCTTACGAAGCTTGCAAATCACGTCACCAAAGTCGAACAGGAAATGCGGCTTTCAATGAACACAATAAACCCCAAAACAGGCAAACCGACAAACATGAATGGCAGTGTTAATAAGGAATAAAGGTATACGACGTCACAAACACAAAAAGGGTTGACACTAATGCTATAGAAGTCAGATTGTAATAGTCCTTGTCACAGAAGAGTTCTTAAATAACTTTTGTATTTTAAATGTAGATCAGGGTTACGATAATAAAAATATGAAAGGGTTTTTCGAAGTTTATGGTAGCGGTAGCCATGCTGGAGTAGTATTTATTTATACATGTACAAAGATCATGGATATTATTAAAGTCCACAACTCGACTACAAGGTATAGAAAAACAAATAAGTTGGGAAAACAGATCCCATAAAAGTTTCTCGGGGGAAATCCTGTTCAAAGGGGGGATAATTAACGATATTAATATTGACATAATCTCTGTTTTCATTAATTTGCTTATTATTAGGTGCTCTGTAAGTTTGGTTAAGCACAGATTAAAAATGGAGAGGCGAGTGCTGACAAGGAAGAATGTGGATTTTTTCAATAAATCAATGGCCAACACTCTGTTATAAATAACTCTTGCAAAGATTTGATGCAGAATTAAAGCGTTATTGTTAAGAAGGTAAAAGAGCATTTTTCATTAAATCAAAGACTGGTGTTTATGATCCGATTGGTGTTTTTCAAACTCGTCCGAGCTATTATGGATACTAAGACCCTGGCCAAGTTTGATCAGTTTTGGATGCAAAATGTAGGTGCTAGTGTTGACAACAAGTTAACGGGCGGGCGGACGATGGACATGGCATAAGATCTACAGGCCAAAGGCTAACACATTTGTTACAAGAGATGCACAGTCAGTTCGCACTGTATACCAACAATTCGTTTATAAACGGAAGTTGCACACCTCTTGAAAATTTGACAGGAATTTAAATGTAAGTGCTTCACAAACTTCCTAATAGTCCACATAGTTTAACTGTCAATGTCTAAATTGTTAAACATTAACCAAAACAAAACAAAACGGAAGTCAAACAAGCTTATTATTTCTTAACATAATAAGATCATTCAGTCGATGGCGCGCCATCAGACCCAACTAGTGTATACATGTATAATAGGGTAATAGGGGTTGGATCTCAACGGATTTCAAGTTATGTCCCAGGGGCTATGTCCCCAGGGGTGGGGATGGACTCCAGGGCCAATGCTGGTTGGATGGTTGTATCTGTCAGCTCATGTCCAATAAGTGTATAAGTGTATGTATGGCTTTAGGGTGGGGATCATAACGGTTTTCAGTTTATGAACCAGTAGCTATATATGTCCCCAGGGGTGGGGGTGGATTCCAGGGTCGATGCTGGTTGGATGGTCAGCCCATGTCCAATAAGTGTATATATGGCTTAATGGTGGGGATCATAACGGTTTTCAGGTTATCGATTTAAACAAACTGATTGAGGACCATAAGCTTATGGTACATGCAAAACATGTAGTTTCAGAGATTTTTCCTATATAATTATTATATAAATATATCACCAGACCCGGAGTGGGTCCAGATTTTACCTGAGGGTCACCATTTGAGCAACACTTGTAAAGGATCATAATCTTATGCTACATGCAACATAATTATAATAGCTCGACACCTTGTGGTCTCAGAGGAGAAGATTACAAAAATATCTTTACAAGTCTATGTAAAACCTGTGACCCCTGGGACGGGCCCAGATTTTACCGCAGGGTCGCCATTGGAATTAATTTGGTAGAGGACCATACGCTTATTATTAAGCTGTTTAAGTGTTTGCCTATAGAAGTCTATGTAAAACATATGACCACTGGGGTGGGGATAAATGTGACCCAGGGGTCACCAGTTAAACAAACTTGGTAGACTAGAGGATTAGTAAATGCATAATATTAAACCTCTCTCTCTTGTACTTTCAGAGAAGAAGATTTTTGAACCCAGTGCCTTTGAACCCAGCAAATTCCGTAACAATATCTCAATCCAAACAAAAGTTATTAAATGGAGACCGTTTTAAGCCGGGTTTTCCGGCAAAATGTGAAAGATGAGTGATTATGTTTGGTGAAACTATTTAATAGAGCTTTTCTAGAAAGATAGTTTTTTTGGGAGTGTGAGGATTGAAAACCTAGTTACCTAACTTACTGTCCAAGTTTTATAATAATTGCACATGGCAATGTTGAGATATAAAAAAAAATGATCGGACTGGCAAGGCTGAGATATAAAAAAAATGTTGATGCCCGTATAACAAAGTTAAAAATGCTAACATAACATATGTTTTGGAGAAAGTATGTCATAGTGACCTAGTTTCCAGGGACTGACAGACGGACGGACGGACGGACAGACTGACGGACGGACTTATGGACTAAGTGATCCCTATGTATCGCATTTTTCTTCGAAAAGGCGACACAAAAACCTTATTCCCCACGCCGAAACTTAAACAAAAAGGATAACGTAACGTATACTTTAGAGAAAATAGGTCACAGTGACCTAGTTTTCAGGGTCATGTCAGTGCTTGATGAGAGGAAGGTGCTGTTAAAATTTGATGAAGGTGGGACATGGTAATACTGATCGATACATAACAAAAACTTCACTTCACTTCCCCCCCACCCCCCACATGCCGAAACTTAAACAAAAGGGTAAATGTAACGCATATTTTGGAGAAAGTAGGTCACAGCTGACTTAGTTTTCAGGGTAAGATCAGTGCTTGATGAGTGGAAGGTGCTGTTAAAATTTGAAGATCGGACATGGTAATGCTGAGATATACGAGAGGTGTTCAACTTATATTTGAACACTTTTATTGTGTAACTGAATCAACTATCTTGAAATTCTTGCCGAATATGTTGATTGTAATGTCAAGTCTAATGATTCCTTCGATATGAAACTTTATGATATGCACTATTATGTGCTTCCTAATGTTGCTGCATGCGCATTTTTGAAAATGGGTAGAAAATGACATTTTGAAGCAAAAATCGTCAATTAGAAAAATAACTGCAATACAAATTTTAACACAAATGCTTTTAAAATATCGTTAAAGGTTATAGTAACCGATATGTCCATGCCTGAACGCAGAAAAGTGTAATATGCATTTTTTTTTAATTTGTCGATTTTCAAGATTTAAGCGAAAATTAACATGAAATTCAACTATGAAAATGACTAAATTTACGAAAGCTTCTAGTTCAAAACAGGCATTTTTGTGACTACCTCTGTTATAAAAATCAAGTTTCATAAGTTTCTCAAAAGAAAAGATAGGAAAATATTTAACTTAAAATTTAGGGGCAAAACACACACATTTGCAAATAATGATAAAAATAATATATTTTTTTACCAAAAATATCTTTCTAAGGTATATGATATACATCAACAATAACTGTTCATGTTTTTATATCACAAAATATGATTCAAATAGTTATTTTGGTTAATTTATAAAATTATCAGTAAAATACGAGCAAATTTTCCTATTATCTGTCAATGTTTTAATATTGCGATAAAAAGTCGAGCTTTTAATTCAGCATCTATATTTTTGTCTTAAAGTAAAACATACGATCATATTTAAATTATAAACACAGGTTTAAACAAGTATGATATGCATTTAGTGCAATTATTTGGTTTAATGTAAAACTCCACGGCAACAGCAACATATAGGTTTAAAATTAGAAAATGGTGTACACCTTATTCAAAATGTAATTTAAAAAGAACCGCGTGAAATTGGATATTATTTTTAAATGCATTCGTTCTAAATGGGTGCATAGAATTAACGGAATCCACATATTTACCGGAATCTACCTGAATTACCGGAATCCACTTTTTTTATAATTAATATATTATAAAATATTGATAGAATACATTAGTTACAGTATTAGAAGACTAAAGATAATGTACTAATCATGATATATACTTTATAAAATATGTTTTTTTTTATATATTTATTAGTTTTTTTTTGTATTTTATGAATATTGCTAACAAATAAATTGCTAATAAAATTTCATTTACGGATGATGATGATGTTGTTTGCATTAGTTTTTGCCCTCTTTTACATGTGTCATAATAATAAATACAGTATAATTTTATTGATATTGTTAAAAGGGCCTTGGTTATAAATTTACCAATAAGTAATCAGATTGTGTTAGTGTTATACATAACCGAAAAGTTATAGATATAGTTCATTCATTTCCATATTTCTTATTTTCATTTAGGTAGATGTATGGTAGATGTATGGATAGAACGACCATCAATGCAATATCATTTATATATAAATTAATGACAATAGGAATTAATAAACTAGAAACAAAAAAATAGATTTATTATTTTTATGTACTGAAAAATGTTATTCAATATTTTCTAATTTTGTGTCAAACTAACAATATTAGATGCAAAAGTCGATTATGAAATCAAAAATGAAGTAAATTATTTCATTTTTTTTAATTACTTTACAAAGGACACCGACACCTTTAAGTGTGAGCAGGATGTTTTTAATAGCTCCTTGTGTGAACAAGCAATTAACAGTTTGATAGTAATTTTATAACTAGCAGCTGATTATTTGTTTCCATTAACAATGTCTTTACATTATGCAGTTAATTGAAGATGTGTTATATATACACCAAAGACTACAGTAACGCTTTGATTGTTGTTGTTTTGTTTATATAATTTTGGGAAAGATATATATATACTCGTAACAGTGATTTACGCGTCTGCATTAAAAAAAAAAGAAGCAATAAGTGACATATCTTAAAACATTTATAGCGGAAAATAAGTGGCATGATGATGTACTATACAAAGCATGCAGATGCATCTGCATACGGCCGTACTTATAACACGTGCTGTAATAACAACGGCACGTGCTAAACGCGACAAGATTTAATACACAGGTTCTCAATTTGCAAGATTTTCAAGTGTCCCTTTAATAAATCAGTATTTACATTAATAATAAAACAATAGCTTATGCATTTAGTTAATACTAATAACATCAATTCCCAGTGTAATGGTAAGAAAATTTACTTCTGTCAGGCAAATTATCTGGTGTATTCCGGTATTTTCGCTAATACATTTTTTATAACATCTATTTCGGTCATTCTCAGGTCATATTCCGGTATCTTTCGATAATTAATGTCACAAAAACACATATTCATTAATATATTACTTAATTAACTATACATTTACGCCAATTTAGATCATAAATAGTGGATTCCGGTAATTAAAAAGTCGATTCCGGTAATTCTTTGGTGGATTCCGGTAATTCAGGTAGATTCCGGTAAATAGGTGGATTCCGGTAATTCTATGCACCGTTCTAAATGACAGTTTCACATCATTAAATCACGTATTTTTTATGACAATCACTTCCGCTGAAAAATCCCATGTTAAACAAAAGTGTTCATTTATAAGTTGAACACCTCTCGTACCAAAAACGTTATTTTCCTCCCCACTACCAAAACAAAAGAAAAAGGTTAACGTAACGCATATTATGGAGAAAGTAGGTCACAGTGACCTAGTTTTCAGGGTATGGTCAGTGCTTGAGGCGAGGATGGCGCTGTTAAAGTGTGATAAAGATCGGACATAGCAGTGAAGTCTTACTTCACTGGACATAGTAATGCTGAGATATATAAACTGTGACCCCCGGGGTGGGACCAAATGTGACCCCTGGGTCACCATTTGAACAAACTTGGTAGAGGACCACAAGCTTATAGCAAATGCAAAATATTAAACCTCTGGCTCTTGCAATTTCAGAGAAGAAGATTTTTTTTAAAAAAATCCTATATAAGTCTATGTAAAACTGTGACCCTCGGGGCGGGGACAAATTTGACCCCAGGGTCACCATTTGAACAAATTTAGTAGAGGACCATAAGCTGATGCTACATGTAATACATGAGAGCTCTGTGCCTTGTGGTTTCAGAGAAGATTTTTTTTAATTTTTTTTTCCTATATGTCTATATTAAAAACATGCAAAACCTCAATATAGAAACTTTGGACTACCGGGGCACGGCCATTTTTGACCCCGGGGACTTTATTCGAACAAACTTGATAGTCTAGGCGTTGGCAAACTGTTGAAATCTGTCCAGAGGTTCTGGAGAAGAAGATTTTTTAAGGTTTCGACCATATATGGTAATGGCAGCCATTTTTGATGTAGCGCTGACCTAATTTTAATAAATCTAAAAAGCATTCATTTAAGGATCATCCATGTGAAGTTTGGTCAAAATTAGCCAAGCGGTTTCTGTGGAGAAGTTGTTTGAAGAAAAGTTAACAGACGACAGACGACGGAAGACGGACAACACACCATCCCATAAGCTCTGTTGGCCCTTGGCCAGTAGAGCTAAAAACCACTCAAGGGACTTTACAATGACAAAGGGCAATACAAGGAAGTGTAGAGCACAAAACCAAAACTCAAGCTTAATTTAAAATAGAGCTAGTGCCCTTTGGAAGTTTATCTTATAATTCATGTCCATAGCATAACTCAAAAACAAATAATGGAACTGCAATGAAACTTCACACAATGATAACGGGCAATGGGAGAAACTGATGGGATCTAAAACCAATCTTCATTCAAACTAGAGTTATTCAATATTGCCCTTTGTAATTCTATACTTGCAATTCTCTTCTGGGGCATAAGACAACAAGAAATATCACTTAAGTGATAAATGCCCCCGAAGTGTCCTTTGACCTCTAAGTATGACCTTGACCTTGGAGCCATGGACCTGGATTTGTGCACGACACCTCGTTTGGTTTTGGTGAGCATTTGTGCCAAGTTATTTGAAAATCCATCCAGGCATGCAAAAGTTATTGACCGGACACAATTTGACCTAAATGTGACCTTGACCTTGGGGCCACAGACCTGGATTTTGTGCACGGCACATCGTCTTGTTGTGGTGAGCACATGTGCCAAGTTATTGAAACTCCGTCCATGAATGCCAGTTATTGAGCGGACACAATTTGACTTTTGACCTCCAAGTGTGACCTTGACCTTGAAGACCTGGGTTTTGCGTGCGACACATCGTCTTGTTATGGTGATCACTTGTGCCAAGTTATTTTAAAATCCCTGCAGGGGTTGTGACGTTACGGTCCGGACACGAAATTACGTACCTGTTTTTGACCTATAAACTTCAAGTGTAACCTTGACCTTTAAGGTGCGGACCTGGGTTTTGCGCGCGACACATCATCTTGTTATGGTGATCACTTGTGCCAAGTTATTTAAAAATCCCTGCAGGGGTTGTGACGGTACGGTCCGGACACGAAATTGTGTATGTGTTTTTGACCTATGAACTTCAAGTGTGACCTTGACCTTTGAGGTACGGACCTGGGTTTTGCTGGGGACACATCGTCTTGTTATGGTGATCACTTGTGCCAAGTTATTTAAAAATCCCTGCAGGGGTTGTGACGGTACGGTCCGGACACGAAATTGTGTACGTGTTTTTGACCTATGAACTTCAAGTGTGACCTTGACCTTTGAGGTACGGACCTGGGTTTTGCGGGGGACACATCGTCTTGTTATGGTGATCACTTGTGCCAAGTTATTTAAAATTCCCTGCAGGGGTTGTGTCGTTACGGTCCGGACACGAAATTGCGTACCTGTTTTTGACCTATGAACTTCAAGTGTGACCTTGACCTTTGAGGTACCGACCTGGGTTTTGCGGGGGACACATCGTCATGTTATGGTGATCACTTGGGCCAAGTTATTTACAAATCCCTGCTGGGGTTGTGAAGTTACGGTCCGGACACGAACTTCGGAATGATGGACAGAATCCGGACGGACGGTGCGATTACTATATGCCCCCGAAAAATTTTCGGGGCATAAAAACTACTAATGGACTGTAAATTGCTGGGTGATACAAGGCCATATGATAAGTTGAGGATACATCTTGGGGAGCATCCATCGGTTCTACAGATTTTTTTGTTAATGAAAGATGCCCAATTTGTATCCGTGTTTCGATGTCGTTAAGCATATGTTTATTGATGATTATTACAGAAATCAACAGTTATAGTTATTTTTCTAACTTTATACATTTAGGACAATGGACGAAGAGTGAGCCGTTTGAGTTATTGGCAGCAATCCTATCCACGAGGCAAAAGTTAACGACGGACAACACATCATCCCTGCTTGCCTGGCCTTCAACCTGTAGAGCTAAAAATTACTCTGCGATGGACAAATATTGCTATTAATAATATGAATAGGAATGTAAAGTAAACTGTGTTATAACAAGTGACTGGATGGGTTTGCACCATCATACAGCTACACTGGACTGAACCTTCATGTGTTGTTTTGTAAACACATCTGGCCCGGAAGTCGTTCACTTCTTTATCAAAAATCCAAACTTTTAGAAATTATACAATTTTTAACGCCTCTAACCCGGCATTAACAGGAAAATATTACAACAGATGTACACCATTTCTAAACCTACTGACAATGAGATAATTATATAAATAACAGATTTTGAGAATCCAAACTCTATACGGTAGACACAATATAAACGGCAGTAACCAACCAGGCCAATCCCCGAAACTGGAGCGTCTAATGAGGAGTTACCAACTCATAATTATTTTTACCCATATTTAATCTACAATATTTTAAGTGCCAGTGAATAAACCTATACTTTTTATCAGCGAATATACACTATTTTATAACTTGAACACCTCGACGGGGTTGGACGAGGTTTAGATAAATGATTTAGTAATGTAATTTTACTGTTATTTGGCAGGTTAATGCCTTTAAAGATTGGGTGACTTGTTAACAATCGGTTTGGATTTCAATACAAAACAACACAGTTCTGTTAAGGAAATATACATTTAATATGTCAACATGTATTTATTTGCTTTCTTAACAAGATGTTTTGTGCGGGATATCGTAACATGTAAACAGTAGAGTTCTATGTTTGCATGCCTTCAGGTGCCCTTGGGATGGTCTTTGAAACTTGAGAAAGGTGTGCATAATAATTGTTATCGTCTTAAAGGGACACTGTCTGCAAGTAAGCAGATATTAAGCATAGCCAAACAACTCTGATTTTTATTCAGTGAAATGTATTCATGAAAATATGAGCATAGACCCAGATATGTCGGTAGTAATACATTTCGTGAGTTTGAAAAAAAATTTATTATTTGTAAACAATGTGTGACCCACAATAATTACAGTTTGTGCTGATCACCTGACATCCATTAGCGCAATAGCTTTTCTATACAGCAAGTCTTGCGATATACATCTGGCCCGTTTAGTTCAGAATTGAAATTTTAGACGCAGCCAGTCTGAAGACTGAAGACTAAAGACTGCATCTAACAGTGTCTAACCTTACTGATGACAAGAATAATGTCATGGTATTGATAAGTATTTCTCATCAAAGTGTTGCTAGCTAGGAAGTTTGAAGGCTGTGTCAAATATTCTCAATGCAAAAGGTGTAATGAAGGTCTAAAAGACTGTGCCAATTATAAAGAGCTAAAACTTTACTGAAGCATAAAACTTAACAGACTACAAATAAAATAGTACCATAATCGATTCAATGACCAAAACTCTCAATTCCTCTCTGATTAAAGTGTATTAACTAATTTTGTTGAAATATCCGATTGACTATAAATTACATGTTCGAGTTCACTAGCTTGAACAACTGTTTGAATTTAATTGTATGCAGGACTCAAACCTGGATGCACATAAAGATAAAATAATGCAATCTCTACCCAGAGTACACTCGTTCCTCATTTGACTCTGTCAACGTCAAAGGAAGTAGGGCGAACGGATAGGTCATGTGATTATTCAAAAAAGTTATGACGATGTTTATAATAAATCCTTTTGCGTGACCTGCAAAGATAAAATATAGACCTATATTAAATAATTTCAATTTTTATTTCTATGAGTTAATTTTTTTAGTAATTTTCTGCTATCGAGCTTCGGTTTGAAATGTTTACATATGCGTTTCGATTGAGGAGACCTAAGTACGTATTAATTTTGTAGTAAAATAGTCCCGATTAGAACTAAATTGTTTTCGTGCATTATTTCAAATCTTGCAACACCTAATTTGCAGATATTCTGAAAATTATATTTACACAAGAAATAAATAAGATTCAGGCAAACATATTCCAATTTAACAGGTTTTACCAAAATCTTGTAATTTAGTAGTTAGCAGAGATTTATGTGAGTGCAAGGAACGATAACTCAGCGTGAAGATTGAAAATAAAGATGTTTATTTAGGACCTACTGAATACAGAAAAGCCAGCTCAGGCTTCAATGTAAGCTTTTTGTTTATTTGTAACGACTAAATAAAAGAACACCTGCATAGCAGCATGACAAAATAACAATTAAGCCAAAATTTAAACAAGAGGTCAAGACCTTGAAGCTCTACTGATAGGTTTTGATAAGCTAGATCAGCATTCCTGTGAAGTTTCATGAAAATCCGTCAAGTAGTTTCGGAGTAGTCGTTACAAGTTTTTACTATATAACTATGTAAACAAAGATAAAGTTGGCCGCTGGCAAAGATGTTCAACGTCAAATCGAAATGATTTTTGACAAGGACTAACATCATGTCATGCTGATCATTTTAGAAAAAGTCCCATATCAACATCACTTATAGTTTTCAAAAAGTAGTCGCTACAAACTTGTTTTTTAAAAATCTATTTTTAGCTTTGGTGGCCATCTTGGACTTCACATCAACGTGAATTTTTGCTAAGATCCACTAGACATCATGGACAACATTCCTTTAAAGTTTCATGAAAATCCATCTAGTAATAAATAAGGAATGTAGGTAGATTTTTTATTACCGGTATATACTTTCCAGTGAAATAGTAGATTTTATGATTAAAATAAAACCTCATATATTCATTGTTGTGGAAATATAACATATTTTCACTCAAAATGACGTCATGCAACTGCTGACGTTGTTGTTATTGACGTCATTGTTTTAGTGCATTATGTTTTTTCTGCATAAGTTTCCAGGTTGTGAGTATATAATAAATAGAATATTTGTTGATTTGTGGTGAATATAGTTTTTATTTTCATCTTGAAGTGAGAAAACTCAAATATTTTCAAAATATAGGTTTTCTCACTTCACTCAAAACAACCAATTATCCTCTATTTATTTTTTAATTCTCATAGTTTATCCTTATTTTAAATCTAGAACACAAGCTTCCAGAACAGTTCATTATCGTTCCACTATTAATTAAGTAGTTCACTACCATACATCCAGAATACTAAACAAAATCCTGTATTTGTAGATGGGTGGAGTAGAAAGTTGTCGGATCGAGGGTAAAATCGGCAGAACTGTCAGGTTCGGGAATCAAAAATTTTTTTTGTTTGGTCGTAAGTAAAGCACCGATGCTAATAAATACTACCACTTGTACAATTAAACGATCGCTAGTTGCGTCAAGTAAAGCATCACTACTAAGTAACAATAATACAATTAAATAAACAACCGCTAAAACTGCGTAAAGTAAAGTACATATGTGTAAACATAAAACATCATTTGTAAACACGAGTGTAAAGTGCGTAAACATGAACACAAAGTAAGTATTACTAATAATATTGTCATGATAGCTAAGTAAAACAAAACTATAATACAGCTAACATGCCAAACCATGAGATTCTAATTCTTTAGGTGCAATAAAAAACATATTTTCCAAACAGGTTGAGAAATAATAATTTCACTGGCAAAAGTTGTTTTGATAAGGCATTTAATTTTTAATGCAAAAGTCTGCACCATCAACATTCTTTTTTAAGAATACTATTAAAAAAATGGATTAAGTTTATCTAAATTAAAAAACTCTGGAACTTTTATTGCAAAATAATTAAGTAGTTCATTTGAGATTTCCTTAACGTTGTCAAGGAGTTACATGGGAAAAATCCCCATCAAAAAAGTATTTTGACTGTAAAGTATTTATTTCGCAAACGATTTTCAAAACTAATGATGTTTTATTTACCACTAAAAATACCGGTTCTAATAATATATAATTTATGTAAATATTTTCAAAACTGTTCCTGTAAATGCTGACTTTTTTAAAAATATTTTCAAAATTGTTCTTGTAAATGCTGATTTTTTAAAAAATATTTTCAAAACTGTTGTTGTAAATGCTGATTTTTGTGGCTGAAACAAGTGCCCCACGCAATAGCACCATGTTCAGAAGTACTTTTTTGCATTCAGCCTTAGTAATGCTTTCAACAACACTTTCAGTATTTAAACTAAGGTAGTACTTGTAGTGTTGCCACAGAAATACATCAATAAATAGTCTGTCATTTACAGCTTGGCCTCGTACTGATTTCAAGCAAAAGTAAAATTATTTGTTATCACCCCACCGACCCATCCACTCCCTGTTTAATAAAAATATCAATAAAGACAATTTAAAACTTAATGTTTGCATAATTATTCAGTTGAATTTGCCTTCAAGGACCAGCACTAAACAAAGCCCATACAAATTATACAGGACTGCTTTGTTAGTGGGGTGGTCATGGTGGTGGGGGAACATATTTTCCAAAACTGTCTTGTATCTTGGCGTATACAGAAACCAAAATTGCCAATTTTAAATTCTATAATGAAAGAACTATGCAGAAAAAGCCACTTTAGAAAAAAATAATTTTAAATTATAACACACAGATCGTGCTGAGACAAAGTACAATGTCATGCAAAAAATAAAACGGCAAATCTATAATATATATAACAAAAGTCAAACAACTGTAAAACCCTGCTGAATATGAGTATTGTTTTGTACTATAGCATCATAAACTCTACTCTCAAGACAAATTCAGGTGCCAATGTCTAGTGCTTCCCTCGACAGCAAAAAGTGACATGTTCCAGATGTAAATGTGGACCACTGTTTCGTCCTTCAGATGGAGAAATGAGCAGACCCTGTATTCTCGAAACTTTCGAGTAGAAACCTCAAGCTCAGCTGTAACATTTTGAAAATCTTATTTAATGGTCATGCAATTACTTTAAACTTCACACAAATAATGATAAGCAAATACGACAGCTGTCCTGAAAGTTTCACAGTAGAAAACACTCACTGAAAGAAGATATAGCAAAACAGAATAGCAAAATAGAATATTTGAGTTTTGTGGTTGAGCATGGGATTTTGGCTGAGCAAGTTTCGAGAATATGGGGCCAGGACTATTCCACGTAAATGAGTCTTTCGAGCAGGTCAAAAGATGCAGTGGAATCTTGAATTGAATTAAACTGGAGTTTTACGGTGCACCAACACAAGAAAGGTTATGGCGCCAAACAGGGATGAACATGCCAGGCTCATCCTTCATTTACATCTAGATAAAAATATGGAGAATTGGCCTAGAACCTTCTAACCTGCAGAGTTACTGCAAATTCTATTGCAGACACTCCATTTACGATGCAGCCACATTTCCACATGCAGTGTCATGAAGAAGACCTTGAATGAGCATGATAAAAAAATGAAATGAACATGAAGGTGGGTGGGGAGGTGTGGGTGTGTGTTTGGGGGAGGGGTTTCCTACCCCTCTGCCTCTAGTGGGATTTGCAGTGGTTGTATTCTACTCCGGCAACCACACAGGCAGCAGTGCAATCTATGAAATAGTAAGAACATGGGGAACCAGGATTCTCTGTATCCTGCATATCTCTAGGAGCATATCTAAATAACCTAAAGGAGTTGAAATGAACAATTTAGGTATTCAGTTGTAATGGTACACAAAGTAAGGTACATCCTCATTTGGAGAGCACAACATGTGGTGGAGTCCTTGGTGTAAGCCGAATATGTACATCATAATTGCAATGCATGTATATACCTGTATATAGAGGATCTTACACGAGTACTCATTCATTATTGAATTTATTAAACGAGTTGGCAAAATGATATATTGCGAGGCTCTTGCCAAGTCTTATATCATTTTTGCTAACGAGTTTAATAAATTCGATAATGAATGAGAACGAATGTTAGATTCTATTTATCACAGAACTCACAAATCGACTTTTACTGCATTTTGTCTGTCGCTTTAACACGCGAAACCGACATAAACCGTGGGAATTGGATCATAGTTATTATCCATTTTTTTTGACAGCGCATACTAGGCTAATTTGCATACTTATATAACTAGTGGTATTTCGAAAATATAGAATGGTGTTATTCCACTCCCACGTCGTAAGTTACGTGATAAAGTGAAGAACACAATAGGCCAGTTTTGAACACGTTTTTCAAAGGACTTTCATTACAAAGACAAAGACTTATTTTGTTCTGTTCTCTCTTTGAAGTGACGCCAATTGCTGCTGTTATTTACCTATAACAATAATTTAAGAAACGCACATATTGATAAAAGCTAAACAATACATGTTTTTTGAGTGATTAGATGCAATGTGTACAAGAGTGGTTTAATGAAATGTGTTGTGTATTGTGTGGGTAAAAGAGTAACCAAGTGGTTAGGTGTTGTGCAATAAATTGAATGGCTAAAAGATAGGCATCCATCCCTTAAATTTGGTTTTTATGTCTTCTTTGACCACGGTTATTATAGGGTTAACTCTATTGAAATTTGCAATGAAATGGTTGCAAATTTTGTTTAATGGAGACGTGTTAGCGTAGCTGTTAATCATGAGCTGTAACTGTTAAACGACTGATATACCATCGCTAAACGACTGATATACATCGCTAAACGACTGATATACCATCGCTAAACGACTGATATACCATCGCTAAACGATTGATATACCATCGCTAAACGACTGATATACATCGCTAAACGACTGATATACCATCGCTAAACGACTGATATACATCGCTAAACGACTGAATTACATCGCTAAACGACTGATATACCATCGCTAAACGACTGATATACATCGCTAAACGACTGATATACCATCGCTCAACGACTGATATACCATAGCTAAACGACTGATATACCATCCCTAAACGACTGATATACCATCGCTAAACGACTGATATACATCGCTAAACGACTGATATACAATCGCTAAACGACTGATATAACATCGCTAAACGACTGATATACATCGCTAAACGACTGATATACCATCGCTAAACAACTCTTATACCATCGCTAAACGACTGATATACCATTGCTAAACGACTGATATACCATCGCTAAACGACTGATATACATCGCTAAACGACTGATATACCATCGCTAAACGACTGATATACCATCGCTAAACGACTGATATAACATCGCTAAACGACTGATATACATCGCTAAACGACTGATATAACATCGGCTAAACGACTGATGATATACCATCGCTAAACGACTGATATACCATCGCTAAACGACTGATATAACATCGCTAAACGACTGATATACCATCGCTAAACGACTGATATACCATCGCTAAACGACTGATATACCATCGCTAAATGTTTTTGAGTTTTACTCACAAACGCATTGAAAAACAACAACAAATGATGTCACCTTTTTGACGCATTTAACTTCATATTACTGGATTTTTGAGGAGTTATTTAATAGTTTCAAATTTTTGAACGTCGGCCAATCTGACTACTGGGTACAGGATTTTTGTCAAGTGCATTAGAAGCTCTAAATTAATTCGCTTTGTAATACCAAATGCACGAGGGCAATCCTGTTTCACCAACACACGTAGGTGTTATATTGTAAACTACATTCATATAGTACTTATTATTTTAAACAACTCGTACGATATTACTTAAATACAATAAGCATCTATCCATACAACAAATCAACATACCGGTATACTGCATGTGTACGATGTACCGAGTATAAAAACATAATATTTGGGAGATAGACTATCCATTAAATATCACACGTCACACTTGA
The DNA here is from genome assembly GCA_037043455.1 of Cyrtodaria siliqua. Taxonomy (NCBI): domain Eukaryota; kingdom Metazoa; phylum Mollusca; class Bivalvia; order Adapedonta; family Hiatellidae; genus Cyrtodaria; species Cyrtodaria siliqua. The sequence continues at coordinate 85,996 of JAWPHD010005069.1, forward strand.
ATTGAATTGGGGTTTTACGTCGCACCAACACAAGAAAGGTCATATTGCGCCAAACAGGGATGAACATGCCAGGCTCATCCTCCATTTACATCTAGATAAAATATGGAGAATGGGCTTCTAACCAGCAGAACTGCAAAGTTGCAGCAAATTCTATTGTAGAAACTCCATTTAGGATGGAGCTATGTTTTCACATTTGCATATGCGCTGTCATGAAGAAAACCTTGAATGAGCATGATAAAAAAATGACAAAATGAACATGAAGGGTGGGGTGTGGTCCTACCCCTCTGCCTCTAGCAGGATATGAAGTGGTTGTATTCTACCCCGGTGGTTATAACAAGATGGACGATTTATATACCACTTCGTTATAACAAAATGGACGATTAACAACTGAATATACCACTTGGCTATGACCAGATGGACAATTAACAACTGAATATACCACTTGGCTATGACCAGATGGACAATTAACAACTGAATATACCATTTGGCTATGACCAGATGGACAATTAACAACTGAATATACCATCTGGCTATGACCAGATGGACAATTAACAACTGAATATACCATTTGGCTATGACCAGATGGACAATTAACAACTGAATATACCATCTGGCTATGACCAGATGGACAATTAACAACTGAATATACCATCTGGCTATGACCAGATGGTCAATTAACAACTGAATATACCACTTGGCTATGACCAGATGGACAATTAACAACTGAATATACCACTTGGCTATGACCAGATGGTCAATTAACAACTGAATATATCACTTGGCTATGACCAGATGGACAATTAACAACTGAATATACCACTTCCTTATAACAAGATGGTCAATTTAACAATTGTATATACCACTTGGTTATAACAAAATGGACAATTAACAACTGAATATACCACTTCATTATAACAAAATGGATGATTAACAACTGAATATACCGCTTCATTATAACAAAATGGACAACTAATAATTGAATATACCACTTCGTTATAACAAGATGGACAATTAACAACTGAATATATGACAAGATGGACAATACAAAATGTTGAATGAATAACATTTACTCTTAGGGACATACGTATAAGAAATAGAGAATCTTAAACGAGTTCCCATTTCATATAAGATTTATGAAACAAGTTATGAATTATTTTTATTTTAACGAGCCTTTTGGCACTTTAGCGCCAAAACGTCATAAAATATGTGACGTCGCAACGTCGCGTCTCACACATGACGTTGCGTATAAAAGAGTTTGTGTTTTACCTCTTTACAAAATAGCAGTTTACGCCAACTTTTTAACAAACCAACAACAATGTTTTGTATAACGTGCATTATTTTTATAAGCTGTCACAAATAGTAAGTTTATGACTCAGATCTGGGTGAATTTGTAATAAATAAAATATCAGTTAATAAACTTGCGCAGTGTTACAGGTTTAACTCAACCAATGAAAATCGTTCCAGGTTGTATTACACGTGTGTCATACAATAGAATATTAAATGGGTTTTCGACACTGCTAACAAGGGACGTTATGTGATAAACAATTATTTACAATAATGACAGTTCTGTAAATAGTTTAAAGCTACAGACAACATATATCACTGTGTAAATAAACCAAATATTTGGAGTGTTTTCTGCCAATAACTGTATCTGGAATAAGTCATTCTTTAGTTTAAACAGCTTTAACGTAATACATAAGAAAAACAAAATGCCCATTACACACTACGTCTTGCATGTGCAGAATTGAAACAAAGTAAACATATTTTTTATGGAAGTGACAATAAATGAAATGGTCCATGACGATGCTGATGATAAATAACTACAACATTCCACATTAAAAATGCCCGCTATATCAACGTATTATACTGCATATTACAATGTGCCCATATTATCCCACGTCTATAATATAAACAAAACTATACACTATGTAAAGCCAGATACCCTATGGCAAAGTGGTATTTATTCGCTAATTTTTGATACAGAATTAACATTTCCAATATCGTTAATTCAACTCCGATATTGCAAATGCACATAACTGATATCAGAATTGCTAATTCCGTTAAAATAAGGGGGCTGTATAGGCCCAAGAAGGCCTGTATTGCTCTATTTGCTATATGGTGTCCATGGTGGGGTAGGGTGGGGCAGGGTGGGGTGGGGATAGAAGGATTGTGCATCAGAAATGGCAGTACCAAATTATATTTTTTTATAATTACCAAGATAAGGGGAGGGATGTATTTGGCTCAAGGTTATCTAGCTGTAAAACAAATCAAACTTTTGTTAATATAAACATGATAAACACTCAAAGTTTGACATGTGACCCAGGGACGGGGCCAAATTTGACCCCAGGGTCACCATTTGAACAAGCTTGGTAGAGGACCATAAACTGAGTGTAAATACACAAGTTTAAACCGTTGGCTCTTGTAATTTCAGAGAAGACTTTTTAAGCTTGTCCCTATATAAGTCTATGTAAAACGTGACCCAGGAGGTGGGAGCCAAATATGACCCCAGGGTCACCATTTAAACGAACGTGGCAGAGGACCATAAGCTGAGTGTAAATACAAAATATTAAACATTTGACTCTTGCAGTTTCAGAGAAGATTTTTTTTAATTTTTCCCTATATAAGTCTAGGTAAAACTGTGACCCCTGCAGCAGGGCCAAATTTGAAGAAAAAAAATGCCTCCAGTGAGATATGAGCCCACGACCCCTGGGGTTCCATAACTCCAGTGTTACTGGTTCGATCTGGCTGCTTTTCAACTCGTCCAAGCTTTCATTGATATCAACAATCTGGTCAAGTTTGGAAAAATGAAGGCCCTATCGTCTTAAAGAGGCAAACTATAGCATTTTTAACTAAATCAAGGACAATAACTCCAGTTACTGGTTCGATCTGGCTGGTTTTCAAACTTGTCCAAGCTTTCATTGATATTAACAATCTGGTGAAAGATCGGATAAAAAATGAAGGCCATATCGTCTTAACGAGAAAAAGTTAACGACGGACGGACGACGGACAACTCGGCATCCCATAAGCTCTGCTGGCCCTTGTTTCTTGATTCTCAAGGTTACCATGCTGACGATAAAATAATATACATATATGGATGATATTATCTATTGAAAACATTATTTTTAGAACTGTTACATCTAAAAGCACATTATTTCCATGCTTATTTATAAAACTATTTTAAGTATTAAGGTATGTTATTTTATTTTACTGCTATTACAAAAGCCAGAATACTTTGTAAGAAAGTGATTGTGCAGATATCAGTTGTATGAAAGCTCACATAGTTCCTATGTACGTTATTACCTATATTCATACTATGGAATGAGACGGAACAAAATGTCATCCTATATACAAGTCTCAACAATTAAACCAGGCAAATTTATTCATTAGTTATATTTATTTGAAATAACACAGTAGGTAGGAAAACCTTTTAGTTTAACATGAAAATCGATAGAACTGATGGATGTTCCCTGAATTTATCCTCAACTGATCATATGGCCTTGTATCACCCAGCAGTTCCATCAGTAATTCGAATGAGGACAGAGTTACAGTTCCTGTATTCTCTCTCATTGCCCTCTGTCATTGTGTGAAGTTTCATTGCAGTCCCTCTAGTAGTTTTTGAGTTATTGAGTGGACACTAATTATACGAATAAAATTACAAAGGGCAATAACTCTAATTGAATTGAAGGCAGAGTTATGGCTCTTGCACTCTGCAAATCCTCTCATTGCCCTCTATCATTGTGTGAAGTTTCATTGTAGCCCCATCCATAGTTTTGAAGTTATGCTCCAAAGAAAAGTGGGATGGATGGAAGGACAAAGCGGTGACTATATGCTCCCCCAAAAATAATTTCGAGGAACATAAAAACAACTATTTTCCACAAATGGCATGGCCCCTTCAACAACAAAAAACATTTCCCACATATCAATATTATACAAAATATACAACCATAACATAGTGAATATTGCATCCGAATAAATTTTACCTAAATAACTGTACAAACTATGCAAATCTAACAAGAGGTCAAGGTACCTTGAACTGCTCTACTGTAGCAATATGACTGGATTTGTTCACAAGACTAGCTACTTATGAAGAAATGATGAATTTGAAAAAAGATTAAATTGTTTAAGAGAAACTAGATGCCATGCTGCTTCCTTTATCAAAACCTATCGCAGTTCTAGAGGCATAAGTAAGAATCGCAACCCTTTTGTAATGTTCTTGTAAAGTTTCATGAAGATTCCATTAACGTTTTCGGCGAAGTAGAGATCATAAAAGGTTCATTTATAAGACTATATAAAACAATGATGGCTACTGATGGCCATCTTGGATGTCAGATCAACATGGATTTCATTTAGAACCAAATCCAAATTATTACAGGAAAGGTCCCTTATCAATACGGTTTAATGTTCTATGGGACATTATTTTTAGGCCATCTTTGATTTCTAGGGGAGTCGAAGCTCACATAACACCAACTATATATAAGAGGTGTTTATGCAAACTTTCTTGGAAACCACCCAGTCTCACACAAGAATATCGGCGGAACCAATGGATGGTATCCAAAATGGATGCTTTGCGTAAATACAGGTGTATAGCAGTAGACTGTACTTCCTCCCTCAATAATCGTGTCAAGTTTCATTCCAGTCACATTAGAAGTTATGCTCTGGACAAGAATAAGTATACAATTTACAAAGAGCAGTCAGTAACTCTTATATGAACTTTAACATGAATGAAAATACAGTTATGACTACTGAGCTCAGCACTTCCTCTCACTGCTCTCTATCATTGTGGCAAGCTTCATTCACTGCCCTCTATCATTGTGGCAAGCTTCATTCACTGCCCTCTATCATTGTGGCAAGCTTCATTCATTGCCCTCTATCATTGTGGCAAGCTTCATTCACTGCCCTCTATCATTGTGGCAAGCTTCATTCATTGCCCTCTATCATTGTGGCAAGCTTCATTCACTGCCCTCTATCATTGTGGCAAGCTTCATTCACTGCCCTCTATCATTGTGGCAAGCTTCATTCCAGTCCCATTAGTATTTTCCAAGTTATTTTAACTTTTTCGGGGGGCACAAAAAAGAGAAATAGACGGACAACACCAACTGCCATAAGCTCTGCTGATCTTTGATCAGTGGAGATAAAATAACCGAAAACTATAGTATAATTTATAAACATGACCAGTTTAGAGTATGTATTGCACTAGAAGTACATTTGATACTGTGTACCAATCTGAAGTGCCAGTCTTAACTGCAGATACCCTTGTTTTTGTAGTATTATGTTTACAAAGATACTATTCCTAAGGTGACCCTGTTTTACAACCGTATTTTTTTCCCATTCAAATAAGCCAGTATGCAACCTTCTTAGACTTGTCAGTATATCATTTCCCCCAAACATTTTCCACAACAAAGCTGTTATTATACCAGATGTGAAGCATGTGTTGTTATTATACCAGATGTGAAGCATGTGTTGTTATTATACCAGATGTGAAGCATGTGTTATTATACCAGATGTGAACCATGTGTTGTGTTTATAATCCAATACATTCATGCCTTTTGAAATGTAGTCTGGTGAAAGAGCATAAGTTTGTAGTTTCTTTCTGGCTATAATAAGTTATAATTGCAGTTTAAAACAGGTTCAGATGTGATGAAGGTGTTCTGCAGGACAAGGGTACTTAATAGTTCAGAAAATCAGTCTGCAGTTACTGCTGATGGTATATTTAAACAATATAAACACTTCCCTTTTAAGGAATTTAAAAACAAACTTCTGAATGGCAGTTCAAATTGGTACTGTTAATATCGAAAACTGATTTTTTACATGTCATTATTATTTAACACAAATTCTCCAACAGAGTTGTCTTTACCTGTACAAATAATCAACACATCAGTTAACAAAATGTTTTTTTGTTTTCTAAATATTTTACTTTTTTAGTGGTGTACTACCACAGAAAAAATGCAAGCTTTAGTGAACTTGTTTTTTTTCCTAAAATAATTGACTGTAAAGCATGGCAAGGTATATACTACTAACAACACAATTTTTTTTTAATGCAAACTCTGAGTGTAACTTATTTATTATATACATCCAAAAAACAAAATAACAGGTCTTAACAAAACATGTCACAAATATAGAATATTACTATTTACATGATATTTGAAAATGTCATTAAAATCGATGGTAAAGTATTTTTAAGAAACAAGATCCTTAAAATAAAACAAACTGGTTAACATTGATAATTTTTTTGTATTTCATACCAATAGCGTGTGTATTTGCTTAAAAGAACTGATTAGCTTTTTTCAGCTTTTTTTCAGCATTTATGTGGTTTCAAATGTTGGTAAAAAATGGCAAATTCTATGAGGCACATTGGCCGCCTAAGTTGAATTTCTATTCCACTATTAGCCTTTATTGTAATCGTTTGTGTCTACAAATTTAATTTAATAACCGTTGATTTTATTCACCAAAAATCTGTTTAAAGCAGAATAAGGAAAAAAATAAAAACTCAAAAATTATTTAATTATATATTTAAAGTAAGAAAGATATTGCATTAATAAATTGTGATGCTAATTTTGATGCCTGATAAAAACTTTGACATGTGTACCTTTAAACAGGCACTCATGTACAATCCTCTACCTTAAGACAGCCTATACTATCTATTTTAATGACATTTTCATTAACATGTAAATCTGCATGCAATATTTTGTTTAATAGCAAATATTGTTTTGTTTCTTCTCTTATGTATATTCATCATGATAATTTAAACATTTTCGCCCAAAAACACATATTGCCATTTCAAGTTATTTAGTTGCTATATCACTGCAAGCCTTTTGGACTTTTCCAAACAATTAACAAACCTTCGGCTCATAAGAGTACTAATGCCATCATGGGCTAAATTGTACACCCCAATCACATTATGAACACATCTTGAATATCCAGACATCTACAGATTATCAGGAATGTGTGCAGCTTGGCCAGGCATACTGGTGTTTACAATGCTTGGTTTACACTAATACACCAACACCTCCGGTTAAATGTCAATGACTGCAGATAGATAGTCAAAACTTATTTGGTTCTCTGCCACGCCACTGATAGCTGTAATACCAGAAGGGCGTCCTCGGAACACGTCACCTGCTTTGTGCTTATCAGTGACAATGACCTTTAACCTAGTGACCCAAATATCAACACGATTCATCCTCTCACCAAGGACAAAACCAGATATAAAGTCTGGAGCTATGGGTGCAATCCTTCACAAATTAATGAGCAGAAATGAAAATGTGATGACAACACAAAAGAATGTTGCAAATAGAAATCTACCGCCAGTCCACAATTTCAAGTAAAAGGTCAATTATGAGTTCAATCCATGTCCATGTAGATGTTCTCTTTTAAATGAGTGGAAACCAACAAGTATACTTTAAATGTAAACTTAATAACTATAAACTTGAAATGCAAGGATTCCTATTAAAAGAGTATATATTACAATATATGGAACATAAACTTGTTTTATCGTTTATAATTACATGTTGACCCCAAAATCAATAGATGTCTACATCTCTTCAAGATATAACAACACAGCAAATATGTCACTGACCTTCATCTTTGACCTATTGACCCCAAAATCAATAGGGGTCTACGTTGCACCAAGATATAACTACATAGCAAACATAATATCAATCCATGCAGCCTTTCTCTTTTAAATGAGTGGAAACCAATTTTCGAAAGTTATGAGCCAGGTTATGTTGCAGGTTAAAGTTTTATGAAAAGAGGCATAACTCTGCAACACTGAAAGTCAAGTTACTGGACAACATTCCTTTGTTTAAGATGAAGACTTGCGTAAAGTTTCATAAACATAGGTCACATATTTTGAAAGTTATGGCCAAGGTTAAGCTGCAGGTTAAAGTGTGACAGATGATGATAACGGAAGACAGACAAAGTGATTCCTAAGTATCTGCCATGCTACACACAAGCATATAATACGTCCCCAGTTTAGTAATCTGACCCTTCAGCTGCTGAAGAACGCTTGAACATGCTAGTGTGGGAACGTGTGTGACTCTTAGCTGTAGAATGTGAGCACACTTGCTTGGTTACCACGGAGAAGCAGTATGGGTGGCATATCACGTGTCAATGTCTCTAGCCAGGCACAGTATAAGCTACTGGAGCATGTGCCTTTACGTGGCACGGGCAATGTCCTGTAAGATATAAAAGTAATATCAGACTCATTGGTTTATGGTGCAGCACGTGCCTTTATGTGGCACGGGCAATGTCCGTAAGTAAGATAAATAAAAAATATTGAAATCATTTAATTATACACTGATATAAACCTAGACTTGACCATTGTTAAAACTAGTCACGATATATGTTCCATTATAAATGAGATGTTCATTTGACACACTCTACTCAAATCTGAAGACACTAGTAGTTATTGCGCAAGAGCTGGGTGTTCTTTGGGAAATGTGTTGCCAGTCATAGCTTTCTTTTAAGTCTGTGCATACATCAGACACGAGACAAGCAACTGATGACAGGAGACAAGACAGAGGTGACACGAGACAAGCAAGTGATGTAATGAGGCAAGCAAGTGATGACATGAGGGAAGAAAGTGATGACATGAGACAAGTGATGACACGAGACAAGCAAGTGATGACATGAGACAAGAAAGTGATGATATGAGGCAAGCGAGCGATGAAATGAGACAAGACAGAGATGACTCGAGATAAGCAAGTGATGACATGAGACAAGAAAGTGCTGACACGCGACAAGAAAGTGATGACATGAGACATGCGACAAGACAGAGATGACACAAGACAAGCAAGTGATGACATGAGACAAGAAAGTGCTGACAAGAGACAAAAAAAGTGATGACATGAGACAAGAAAGTGATGACACGAACCAAGACAGAGATGACAAGAGACAAGCAAGTGATGACATGAGACAAGAAAGTGCTGATGTGAGACAAGAAAGTGCTAACATGAGACAAGACAGTGATGACATGAGACAAGCAAGAGATGACAGGAGACAAGCAATATATAACATGAGACAAGCAAAAGATGACATGAGACAAGCAAGTGATGACAAGAGACAATCAAGATATGACATGAGACAAGCAAGTGATGACATGAGACACGTGCAGATGTGAGACAAGAAAGTGCTGACATGAGACAAGACAGTGATGACATGAGACAAGCAAGAGATGACATGAGACAAGCAATATATAACGAGACAAGCAAGAGATGACAGGAGACAGGCAATATATAACATGAGACAAGCAAAAGATTACAAGAGACAAGCAAGTGATGACAAGAGACAAGCAAGAGATGACACGAGACAAGAAAGTGCGGATGTGAGACAAGAAAGAGCTGACATGAGATAAGACAGTGATGACATGAGACAAGCAAGAGATCACATGAGACAAGCAATATATAACATGAGATAAGCAAGAGATGACACGAGACAAGCAAGTGATGACAAGAGACAAGCAAGAGATGACATGAAACAAGCAAGTGATGACAAGAGACAAGCAAGAGATGGCATGAGACAAGCAAGTGATGACATGCAACAAGGAAGTGCAGATGTGAGATAAAAAAGTGCTCACATGAGACAAGACAGTAATGACATAAGACAAGCAAGAGATGACATGAGACAAGCAAGAGATGACAAGAGACAAGCAAGAGATGACATGAGACAAGCAAGTGATGACAAGAGACAAGCAAGTGATGACAAAAGACAAGCAAGTGCTGACATAAGACAAGTGACTCCTTTCGTGAAACAAGTGAATGCAGACATGGGACAAGTTTGCGCCGACACCATTAGACAGCATACAAATCAATTCAGTCTCAAAATATTTGACGACAATTCTCGATTACTGAGCGATAATAAAGACAACCTACATGACAATCAGGGAGGCGTCGGAGGAATGTTCCTGGAGAAGTTCACGGAGTCGAATCTGACGGTTTGTCTGAAATGTGGATTTGAACACTAAAGTTAAACACCTTAGTAAATATCAGTTGCGTTTTAACAGTTATTGGATTGTACGATCCTTCAAGTTGTTTAGACCCAATATGGTTCAATCAACATTTTTTTCCAAGGACAATTCCCTATTTCAACTTTTGTTAGCGCTACTAACACGTTTCAGATCAATTTAAGGAAAACTGTATTTACAAAGTAATAAAACTGCGGCAGTGGCTTAGTGGTAGTGCCAAGGGTTCAATCCCCGGCTGGTTAATACTAAATTTTTCGTTAAAACGGTACTAGTATCTTCCTTGCTCGACGTGCAGCATATAAAGGGTAGTTCTAGGACTAGTCAGCTCGGCTATGGTATTATAAGAATCTTTCATGGGTATCCGGTGAAGATAGGGAATTCCAACCCGAGGTATAAGTGTTTTTATCGGAACCGAGGCTCTGCCGAGATTCCGATTAAAACACTTATACTGAGGGTTGGAATCCCCTATCTGAACCGAATACCCATGATAGATTCTTTTTCTTTCATATCAGAGACATGTTGTCTATGTTTTCCTGCATACCGGATGTTGGTGCGCATGAATTTTATCTCGACCCTAGGGTGAGATGGAAATATCTAGCCCCGGTAAAATGACGGATATCCTTGCCTGGTATGCAAGAAAAAGTGGCATAAAGCCACTTGGTGGGATATCAGTCGTGTATCTATGGAGCTGAACTCTGAGCTCAGAGCCGTCAAGTATATACAAACATACGAAATATTTATATTAACCTGAAGAAATGTAAGTCCCTTAAAAGACTGCAGATCAAGTGAGGATAACAGCATACCGTCAAACCTGGTATAAGAGACCGCTCAGGGGAAAGACCAAAAAATGGTCGCTTAATACAGGTGATGTCTTATTTATACAGGTTCTAACTTTTGTTTGACTTCTTATGAAAGGTTTAGTTAAATATTTACATGTACTTAGTATTCTATACATGAGTGTAAACGTTGATTTTGTGAAGACTGATAATTGTATTAGCATAAATGAGAAATAAATATTAAAGCTAAATATTATGAAGTGAACTATTTATAAAAAGATCATGAATTGCATCGAATTCACGCCGACACAGACTTCTTTCATTTTCTCTATCCGACAATCGCGCTGTAACAAATATTCATTTTCTACATCTATAAAGTTTGTTTTAAGTCATATCCAAACTGTTTAATTACCGACATCATTTAAGACTTAAAAAGCGTGCTGGTAATCCTTTGATTATATCAATTCTTATCAATTAATCCGTCTGCCAATTTAACTTTACCCAAAGTGATGATAGTGGGGTCAAATTTATAAGCAAACAGTCACTTGACTGTCGCGAGATAAACACGTTTGGCTTTTTTTACTAAATATTTACTGTAAAGTGGAAATTGACACAAAATATGGTCAAAAGAAAGAAATAATACCGATATTTTGTCTTGCTTTCCAAATACAAGTGTTACTAACTTATTAATTGGCACTTATACTAGATATCGCCTGCAGGGGAATGATTAGAATAGACTAGTTAGGCTATTATAGTTAAATTGGGTTTTGCTGGATTTTGATTATCTGAAGAAGAAAAGATGGTGGTCGCATACTGATCATAAAAACAATCATTTGGCATGAAATTATGTGGTCGTTGGTCGCGTTAGACAGGTGGTCGTTTATTGCAGTATAAATCAATAGCAAATATCGTCGGGAGGACCTCAAAGTGGTCGCTTACAGCAGGTGGGTGCTTAAAACAGGTGGTCGTATGACCAGGTCTGGCTGTACTTATACCAAATAAAACAAGAAGCACCGCGTGTCGGTGCATAAATTTGCTTAATTGCAGAACAGAATTATTGCACATGTTAACCAAATTTTGTAAGTATAAAAGGGCCATAATTTTGTTAAAATAAAAGCACAAGTTATAGAACATGGCTGTATAATGTTGTCTAATGATGACAAATATGTTTGAAATATCAATCCATTATGTAGTTTCGGAGATACAAGCTTCAATACAAACTTGAACCCTGATGCAAACGCAGACGACGATAGCTTTTATCTTAGAAAAAGTCGAGCTAAGAAATTATATATACCAGAAACCACAGACCTAATAACAAATCGATTGGATATTATGAAAAATTATCTAAATTTCTTGTGGCACAGTACGAAACTTTCACAAAATATTTCCCAACTTTAAACACACATATCATGAAGAGGGTTATAGATACAAGTTTCATTCATGCCAAATCCAATCACAATTTAAATATTCTTTCCAATGATAGTATTTTACTTTCTCTTACATTTAAAGCAAAAAAGGAGTTTGATGGAAACTTTGACTATTTTTAAGAGAAAAGTGAAAAATTGTGACATTTTTGACTTTAAACATCTTTTTATACAATTTTTTATTTTGAAAATAAACATAATTATTATAATCCCATTCTGCTACTCACGATCAATCTTTTGAATGTATTCTCATCAAAATCAGTGAATAACTGAGAGAGAAGATAGAAGGAAAAGTTAAGGTGCCACGTGATATTTTGGTTACTTCATTGGTTAAGATAGGAAGTTTCCTATATGTTTATTAATATGTCTGCAGAAACATATGCGACTTTGTGTGAGTAGAAAGTACTCACCTTTTCCTTGAGTAGTAGCATCTCATCCTCGGTAGTTTTCCAGGGAAACTTTTCAAATGTTTCTCCATTCTCTTCATCAAGGATAAAACCTTCCAGTAAATCATTGAACTCTTTCTTACTGAATACAGACAAAATAAGTTTCAGAAACAGATGTTCACATGCGAAACTTGCTTTTTTCATGGTTAGCAGATGTACGATTTTGGAGTGAAAGGCCAAACTTCAACAAGTCTCCTTTATCAAGGACGGTAATTATGGTGGCTGATAATTTAATGTGAAGATAAAATTAATAAAGTTGACTGCAATGGATGGTATCATAAAACTACCCGTATTTTACCTTGTATAGTACGCAGTTTTTTACTTCTTTTAAGGTTTCTGAAAGCAGGGTGCGTACAATACAAGGAAACAATACAATAAGCTTTTTTCTTGCATTTTATATGCAGAAAATCGATGTCAGACTGGAGAAAATCGCCGATAAAAACATCGGGGACGAAAGACAAACATTTGTGAATGTCGATAATACTTTATTTTTCGTGACTTGCTCGCTTTAGACAAGTAATTTATTGACTTAATTCGACTTAGAAATGAATAAAGTTTATTATAAAGCTTGTTTTTATATAAATGTTTGCATATTTGTTGTAGAATTTCAATGAGTGAACGAAATTCGGCCCTTGTTTTGTTATTTGTATCAGCTGACTTGATATCACGTGATTTCCATGAATTAGACTGGTACACGTAGTATTGTACAATTCTATTTTCATATGTTAAATGCACCAGACGACACTTGCAGATGACAGTAAAAGCGATGATGGCGACATGAATAAAGTGTACATCTATTATAAAAAATACTTGCATATTTGTTGCAGAATTTCAATAAAGGATGATCATGTTTTCCCTTTGTTTTGCTGTTATCCGCTAAATTGTTTATAATTTCAAACGTTTTGCAAACTTCAGAAATAGCTACAGTACAGACACACTTTAAACACGGGTAGAGTGGGTTATTCTATTTTTATAATCTTTTGAAGATGACGCAAGTAGCGACACCCTCTATTGATATTTTTGAGGATGGGTTAGTCTTTTGATTTAACCGGCAAATACGCAGTAAAATGTGTAGGTCTCTAACAGATAATGGAATGGACCACTCTCATTCAATAGCGACTACCTGTAACACCTAAATTAAAAATGGTTTCGCCCGGTTAAAACATTGCCTCAGCTGGCGTGTATTCATGACCGATGATTACAGTTTATTTATATGGCATGGTCAGTTCTTTGTGTAATTCCTAGGTTTTCAGCAGGTTTGGAATTAACGGGAGATTGATAGACAATTGTTTTCAGATAGTTGTTGTACCGTATTATTCTGCTTTAGGTTATAACAACTGTGTAGGCAACTTTTCTCCAGCTTTTGCGATAGTGATGTACAGTTGTGACTGCGATGGATCATGGAGGATCTTGGGCAAGCCTTAGTGAAAATTTGCGTCGGCAAAAAATGTTGGCAATGGAATCATCAGAAAGGTAAGTTCCGCATGCGACCATTTGTATGTGTACCATACATAATATGAATGACCATGTTGTCACAGTATTCCATATCTATACATTGGATACAGATCAGGAAGGTTAAATTATGTTTAAATACAGGCACATCTAGACATTTGACATTTGTGTAAGTTAATATTCAGAATAAACATCATTATACATATAATGCAACTTGTATATCACCTTTTTGCTGTTGGCAGTTTGCCAATGTCTGTGATGATCTTCATGTCCTGGCATTCTATTCTGAACTTACTCAGCAGCTGGGCCATTCTGAAATACACAATATACATGTATAATTCTGGGGCATTCTGAAATACTTAATTTACAAATATATATTTTCTCTTTCTTCTCACTCATTTCCATTACAACAGTTTTAATTTTGCTCAATTTTAGTTAATTATCTGAAGCATAGGGGGCAGTCCTCAGTTTCGCATGAATGTCCATGGTGTAAATCAGAAAGAAATCAACTAAGCATCTTTTAGGTCCATGGATGGTCTTTATAATAATTATGAAGCACATGTTTGATGTTTTTTTCAGTTTTGATTACTTCTAAGTTTATTTTGGTGTATTGGAATATGCATTCTTTGGGTTTTTTGGAGGCTATAAATAGAAAAATGTGAACCAATCAAAAACTTCCTAAAAGTAGTTAAAATGGTTGATTTTCACTGACGAAGAGATCAGCGTGGAATAACTTTTTAAAATGCCGGACTTGGTATGTAAAATTTAGCATTTCCTGATATGCAAGAGCATTATGAGTGATGACATGACCCTGATATGTGTAGGAAAATTTTTTATTTTCATTTATTGACATTTGAAATATTGCTAAAATTGCATTTTTAGCATGTTTTAAGGGGTGGGGTAATCTTAAAGAAATGAGACTAAAGTTGTACAGAAAATGCTTTTTGATACTTTTATTTGGTATGGAAACATGGGTAATTTTATTGTCTTCTCAGAAATGTATGACACAATGATGATGTGATTTATTTTTGCTCAAGGATTCAGGCTAAGAGCTTGTCATGGGTTTGAAGATTGAGAAATGTACATTAAACTGTGGAGTGCCCCCATATAGTATGTTAAACAATTTCACATATATTTTCCAAACCAAAATCGGCAAGTGTTTCTGTGTACAAGATTTGAACATTGATATTTTTCAGGTCAAATATGCAATATATGTGTAGGAATGAAATAATTGACTCACTGTTTCTGTTCCCTGACAAGTTCTCCTCTCTTGGTACCAGCAGTGAAGACACGGAGTCCACAGTTCTTCCATTGGGATTTAGTTTGTAATATGTACGGAACCAGCAATGTTAAACCTGCAATGTTTTTGGAAACAGATTGGCATTTCAACTTTGACAGATCAGTCCAACATACTTCTACCGACTGATATCATCTTTAACAGACTGGTATCATGTTTAACAGATTGGTTTTATCTATAACAGACTGGTATCATCTTTAACAGACTGGTATCATGCTTAACAGATTGGTTTTATCTATAACAGACTGGTATCATGTTTAACAGACTGGTATCACGCTTAACAGATTGGTTTTATTTATAACACATTGGTATCATCTTTAACAAACTGGTATCATGTTTAACTGATTGGTTTTATCTAGAACAGACTGGTGTCATCTTTAACAGACTGGTAACATGTTAAACTGATTGGATCATGTTTAACAGATCGGCTTTATCTATAACAGACTGGTATCATCTTCAACAGACTGGTATCATGTTTAACTGATCGGTTTTATCTATAACAGACTGGTATCATGTTTAACAGACTGGTATCATGCTTAACAGATTGGTTTTATTTACAACACATTGGTATCATCTTTAACAGACTGGTATCATGTTTAACTGATTGGTTTTATCTATAACAGACTGGTATCATCTTTGATGTTAGCTTTAAGCAGATTAATATAATAATGCCATTTAGCACTCCACTTCAATGGATATATAGCCATGTACATGGGCGCATTATAAGCTGGAACACTGGTGGATTGCAGTAATTCCTTCATCATGGTAGCTCAAAGAATGCTTGCGTGCATGTTATGATCGCTAATATATTTCATATAAAACAAATTTACTTGGCTTTTAAGTAACGAGAATAGCAATATTTGCAGAGCACTAGTGGAATTTATTTATAGTGCATTTATAACTAGAAACATGTGTGATTAAGCTAAACACATTATGAAACTGATTTAACCAAATTTATCTAACTGAGTGCATAAGCCTCATCCAACAACTGTATCATTATAATTAAGAAAACATAATAAATAAGATTCATTTAAGGCATGCACTGTTTTAATTTGCCGCTTGCCGCTATATGTGAAATGATACACATTTTGGTTAAGGGAATATTGTATTCAGGGGCTAATACTTACAACAGTATAATTACTAAAAGTTAATCACATGTTGTCTCCCCTTATTTATTGTATGCGACCGTACATCTTGCACTTATTGTGGGTAATAGAACTTAGCATTATTTTGTACTTTGTATTTTATTTGTATAAATTTGTTCATACCTCTTTCTCTTGCACTATAATAACAATAATTGTATGTTAATTTATGTAGCTTTCTGAACAAACATTATCTTATCTTATAAAACAAATTACCTCCATCATCAAACAGCCACCACACATCTATCGTTCCTTTCTGCTTCTTCGAGAAGAGAATATTGGAATCAATCTGGGACCAACTGCGAGAGAAACTTTTGTTTGGGTCCTCGGGACTCTGCATTTCTATGTTTTTGGTAGGAGTTTCTATTTCTGGGGTGCTGTCCCTTCTACTCGGAGTTCGGGGTGGGCTCTCCTCATCGTCCACTGTTGTGTAGGAAACATAAGACTTGAATTACAACCAGATATTCAATGCAACAGGGTAATTCTGTGCACCTTTTGTCTATAGTCATAAAATTATTCTAAGACAAAATAAATTAATTTTCCTGTTAGTTTTGTTTTTATATAGGTAAACTGTATTGGTTCAGACAAACTGACATTTTAGTGTGAGCATTAGTCACTAAACAACAGCACTAGTGAATGTTCTGCTAATGCTGCACACTTAAAAACAAAATTGTATCACTCTTTTTTCTTCTTTCGATTCATTTTTAAGAAGCTGTTTATACAAATTGGACATTTTAGGTATCTCTAGCGGTTTTTTCTAATCCATTTTGACCTTTTTAATCATCTGATTGGTATTTGTTTAGGTTAGGGGTCAACATTTTAATAAAAATTGCATATTTTTTCATTATTTTTTCAATAATTGTGCTATTTTTTTTATTTATTAGTTTTTTCGAACTCGAACATCATTAAAAGAAGAAAGAGTAAAATGTGTGTGTGGTTGTTGATTTGTGATAAAAACGTGGGTGTGCAGCTTTAGCCAACACGACTGTACTTCATGGCAGCTAGATTACCACTTGGGTTTGGTGGAGTACATTTCTGTTTGATGAGTTAATGTTAGTACACAATGTTAATGATACCATTTAAGACATGCTTGGGTTAAAGGGACACACAGTTATCTTGATTTAAAATAAAATAAAAATCTGATGTTAGTTTTTCTACTTATCTTATCATTAATATTAGGACAGTATAAATTGTTTTTGCATATTACTACCTGTTGATTATATTGGACTTATAACATATTTAAAACTATCGTAGAATACGAAATAAAACTGGAAATTCAACATTTTATTTAATTATATCCAAGCAGGGTTAAGGTCAAAATGATCCTGGATTCGTAATAATAAACTGAGACGCTAATTTTAATGCTTGATAACAATTTCAAGATTGCCAAGTGACCCTTTAATCTCCAAAAGGTGACAATCATCCAACACACCTCGTTTCATTAAATTGTACGACAAAATACTTCACAGTAGTTATCTGAAATGTCCAATCTGTCAGTCACATACCAAAATAAGATAAGTACCGGAGTCCTGTCTTCAAAATATTTGAAATTACCTTTCTGCTTATTTGATAAGTTTATTCCCTAAGGGCAATTCCAATGGGTAAGAACAACCAATAATTTGTATTCTGGTGGTGGGGTGCTAAAGTAATTACAACAATCTATTAGTGGTACCTCAAACATAGTTCTGGTGGAGGTACCCAAAATGTAATGGTCATTCTTACCTACCTCCACACCCCAACCACAAACCTGCAATGCTTTTTTTTCATGGAATAGTCCTATTGTTTGGGGCATTTGTTTCAGCCAAAGGATTTTTAAACAAAATTATAATATTACCTAAATAAGTCGTAAATCAGTGAAAAAGACATTTTTAATAGTAAATAAAAATACCTTACTTTTCAGCATCGGTTGAGAAATAAACATTTCACATGCAAAAGGTTTGATGGGGCACGTTCAATGGAAAATTCTGCTGCATCAAAATTAAGATTTATTTTTTTTTCAAATTGTTATCCAAAAATGGTTTTAAAGTGTTGGATAAAGGCAAATTAAGACACTCTGAAAATGTTAAAGCAAAATATAAAGACTAAGTGAAGTTATTTGATATTTTTTAATGTTCTGCTGATTTTTAAAATTAAGGTGTTTTTATTTACCACTAAAAATTCTAGTTCAAACGATATATAGTTTATGTATGTATTATAAAAATTACTCGTTAATACCGAAAACTTTTGGCTGAAACTTATACCCCGAACAATAATTCACAAGACTTCAAGAAACATAGATGTTTTATTTGATCTCTGCATGAGCCTAATCCACCTTTAACATCAGACTGAATAAAATAACATGCTTTGTGCTGTTCCTAAACTGATCTGGAGATGACCATTAAAAGGCCATTACATCTGAAATTCATATTTTTAGATACAATTTACCGTATTTTACCTTGTATAGTACGCACCCGTGTATAATACGCACCCCCTTCTCGGAGGTCAAAACTGGGGTAAAAAAGTTGTTTCCGTATATAGTACGCATCAAAATATTATGCTTTCTTTTTCAGATAAAGGTGAAGTCATTTGTTAAGAAACATGAACAGAAGAAGCTTTTCATTTTCATTTGTATAACGCATATTCAGACTGTGATGTATTGTAGTATAGTGGTAAAATAAACTAGTGGGAGGGGTGTGGGTGTGTTTATTTATTTGTGTTGACAGTAGTTTTCCTAGATGAACCATTCAACGAAAATAAAAATTAAAAATTAAAAAAATAAAAAAAATCACGATTGAGATAATTAGCGTACAAAAGAAAACATAATTACTTCAATCATTAATTGCCAATCTTCAGGGGAGTACCTATCTTGTATCATCTCATCAAAGAGCCAATTATAATGCCGCAGATAATTGTCCGTAATCCGATAATTACATCTACACAAAGTCGTTGGTTACCGTAATCCATTACGCCGATTATACTAACATTGTGTATTCACGGGAACCAGAGTTTATCATAAGTGAATCAGATGTGTAACGCGTGATAAGTTACCTGTACCCCATGGCTAAATCTGGTAAAGGTCACACGGCGTGTCAAAGTGCATCCTCAGAAATAGTCGATACTCGCGGCAACTTCAAAGGATTATAAAAATAGAATAACCCATTCTACCCGTGTTTATAATGTATCAAAACTGCAGCCGAAGTGCGATATTGTTTGACCCAATTATCAATCATCAAATGTGTACCGGTAAGCATGTTTTCACATGGGTAACAAGCATTATTGAATAATTGCCATTTCAAAGTAGGGTGATTCTGCCTTTCTACGCCGTCTAAAATATATGTATTTCAAAATAAAGCAAAAACTTCATTAATTTTTTATAAAATATTAAATAAAATCCTATAAATATAAGAATAGAATAGAACTGTAAAAATACTACATGTACCCAGTATGAACCAGTCTAAACAGCTGGAAGTCACGTGATATTACGTCACGCGATATAAACAAAAAGATCGAGGGACGATTTTTCACACAATTTATTGAAGTTTTACAACAAACATGCAAACATTTATACAAAAAGAAGCATCATAATACACTTTATTCATTTATAAATCGGATTAAGTCAATATATTACTTATATGAAGCGAATAAATTACGAAAAAATTGTGTATTATCGGTATTCACAATTTTCTGTCTCAATGTCTATTCGTCGTCAACGTTTTTCTTCCCAGACATCGATTTCCTGCAAGAAAAAAAAAGTTCTTTTTATTGTTTCCTTATATTGTACGCACCCCCCTTTCGGAAACCGTAAAAGTGGTAAAAAAACTGCGTACTATACAAGGTAAAATACGGTAATGTCTCAAATATCTGGAAATTAAAACAAAATATTTTGAAGGATGCTTAAAAATGACAGAAATTAATGCAAAACAATGTTTAAGAGTTGTATTGTATTCTTCTAACCATATTTATCAAATGTTGTTTCACAGAGTTTAATTACCACAAGCTTTTCAATAGAGGATTTCTATCCCAAATGAAAACCTGTGAACTGGCACAGTTTAGGCTATAGAATATGACGGTAAATTTTTTTCGTGGTGACCACCATTTCCTGGGTAGAACCAGTACTGTCGAATCCTTACATTCGAAAGAATCGAGACTTTCTCAGTAATCCTTGCAAGAAATGACACATATCTTGATAATGACTACCCAGCCATAAAACACATTGGTGCTCAATAATCCATTTTTAATTTAGGTATAATGTTTTCACAACCATGACTTTTCCAGTAACTTATCATGAAATATTTGTTGTATGGTGTTGTACGTTATTTTTCGTCTATGTTAGGCAACATATATGACAGTCAATTTGTTTGTGGTAGAGTTGTTTGTGGTAGAGACAGACCACTGTTTGTGGTAGAGACAGACCACTGTTTGTGGTAGAGACTGACCACTGTTTGTGGTAGAGACAGACCACTCCTGGGCAGAACCAGTACTCCGGTCTAGGACTGACCCGAGTTTCCTGTTTACTGAGAATCTCTATAATTCATCCATGTAATTAACTGACCCCAGAGCAATAAAATACCCATTTTCGCACAGCAGGGCATTAATTATCTGACAGCAGATAGGCGCATTTAAAAAACTAGAAATAAGTTGGTGTAACAAAATATTATCTGCAAATAGAGATAAGGCAGTGATATATACTTCTAACATTTAATTCCGCATGGACAAAGTTTTAGCTCATTAGCTGGCATGTTAGGTGATTTATTGCCATTTTATTGACCTCATGCTGGGTATGCCAACACCAAGCTGATCATCATGTAACTTGAGCTGAATCGAAACTACTACATATTTTTGGGTCAGTCCTATAACTGTACTGTATATCTCTGGCCATCAGTAAGAATCGACACTTCCTCACTTGACAAATCAAACTCACAGTGGGATTCGAACACGCAGCAGTGAGAGGCGAGCAAATTTAGACACAGGGTCTTTACTAACCTGGCCACAGAGGTACTTTATCACAAAATAATAATTGTAAATAATATTTACCATATGAACTTCTAGCAGATGCCATTCCTACAGGTAAGCAATTGTTTGGGAGATTACCAGTAGAAATCAAAGTATTAATTAGAAATACACATATACATGTATACACATTTAATTTTATCATTTATTACTCAAGATTTTAAAACAATTGTTAATTTAAATTACTTTAGGTCACTGGAGCTGAGTTTTTGTTGTATAAATCATAAATATTAATTCATACAGGATTCATGCTTTTAAAAGTTAACAATTTAATACAATTGTATTTCCCACAGACACGTCTCCATCAGGGAGAGAACCTGCACCGTGCAGAGGGCTGTACCTGTCAGTTTATAACGTAATACAATATATTACAAAACAAGTCCTTTTCATGTGGCCTTAAAGTTCCAAGGAAATTGTATTATGTCTCGTTAACACATCATATAAGGTTATACTGAGGCAGCCATCTCAGAGGGAGACGAGATAAAGCATGAAGTTTGTCATCAGACATGCCAGCGACAGGGAGAGAACCTGCGCATGACAGAGGTCTACAGCTCTAAAGCATGAGGCCTTATCCATTGCACTACCAAGCTGCTAAAAGTCCCAAATGAATTATTATTTATTACATAAAACAAACACTCTTGGATTTTAAAGCTTTCCAGGCGAAACTATTTCACATATAATAATTAAACCGGATAGAATATGATGCCCAGTTTAGTGTGTTTGCATATTTTTTTTAAGAAAACCTCATGAAACTGTTTTATTTTAATCTGAATCAACACCCATAATTCTAATAATAATTCTTCCTGATTGGTTCCATTCCATTTAAATTGCATCTAATACTTATGCATTTCATACTAAATTTAATTTTGTTTCATTTATGAAATATAACTAAATTAAACACAATTAGAAATACTGACTTGTCTGCAAGACAATGCTTCTAAAGGCCATGCAGGGACAATGATGCAATAAACATGCAGATGACAAATCTATGACCACAATTACGAGACCTCCATATTACGGCTATCTTGGAATTAGTGTGGCTCTCGAACTTGGGCAAGATTTTGTGCCCATAAAGATGCACCCTAGGTTTGTAAACGGTACTTGAAAAAGTGTGTCTTAAATTTCCAGAAAACTCAGTAAGGCTCAATCGTGAACACTCGGCCAGTCCCGTCATTCTTCGGGATCCCGCCTCGTGTGTATCACGGCGCTTCGTTATGTTCAAAATCTTAACATTCTGTTAGCAACGGCACAGAAAATAGTGCACTGTTGCTAAGCTGTTGCTACATAAACATTATGGCCGCTTGACACACGTGTTGATGTATGATTTGCGTTGCATGTTTGTTATTTACAATACAGATGAAGGTTTTATCACTACGTTCACGTAAATAAACTGCAGATGGAGCAATCGGCTAAATGACATTGCAAAATGTTGAAGATAACTTTGAATTTGAATGCAAATTCGTTTTGGCGGGAATCTGACGCGCGTCATGCTAGTATGACGTAACCAATATGGAAACCTGCGTATTACATTCGAGTCATGCTGCGAAGCAGTGTACGAGATGTTGCGAATGAGTAAGGCTTTGTTCAAAGTATTTCCTCTAGTGGCCATCTTGGATTTCGGCACATGCATCTCAAAATTTCATGGATTTTGACGTGGATGTCAAAAAACACTAAAATGTATATTGAATTTAAAGAGTGTGTGTCAACATGTTTTACTTCAAATGTTCAGAATAACCTTTCAGAACATACTCTTTCAACGTATCTCATTCATCTTGCATTTTAACAGGTAAATCTCACAAGAATTCCACAGAATTAAATGTCTCGCCTACACTGCACTTTGACGCACATGAAAGATATCTAAATGGGTGCAGCTCATATTATGTTATATCCCCATCATTTAAATGATATTCTGCAGGTATAAACAGGGTAGTTGACCTGAAATGCATGTATAGGCCCGACATGCTCCCGTTGTTGTTTTTTTTTTTTTTTTAACTTAGCTATGTAATGGTGCGTTTTGGCGTATATCTGACATGACAATTGTGTGGTATTTGAAGAAATATTGTTTGACAAATTTGAGAATTAACATTTGACACCTTAACCCCAACTCCCTCCGCCTTCAGTTTTTATTGCATTTTTGGACTTCCCATTTTTTTCGTTTTCAAACTGATGTACAGGTGGGCCTATATGGCCTAATAGTAGCTACGCCGATGATAAATTAGCTATCTGCCCTTTGCCTGTTGACTTAGAAACCTAGTTAATAAAAAACGTTACAAACTAGCAAATGAAATGGGGTTTTGCGTCCAATTAACACATTATATTAGGTGATGGTAGGACAGCAACCTCAGACGGAGATGAGAAGGATGAAGTTTCCCATCAGACATGCCTTCGCCAAGGAGGGAACCCATGCGGGGCAGAGGTCCCACGCGGGGCAGAGTTCTGTAGCTCTACAGCACAAGGTCTGATCCACTGAGCTACCAAGCACCTCAAGAATCAATCAAGTATAAAAATTAGGTCAAGGTACATGATCCCAACCTGTTTGGTATAAATGTTTATTAGTAATCTGGATGTTTCTGTGTATGAAGTCCGAAATCTGCTGACAAAATATGATAAACTCAAGCTGACTTGGTTACATGTACATCAAATGATTTTCATGGTGAATAACAATTAAAACTCCTGTTTCTTAAAATCTAATAGACTGTTTCGCTTATCAGTAAGAACAAGACCTTGGTCTGAGGGTGTCTCGCCAATCGCGGCAAACAGCGTATGAAACATTTTATTAAATTTGTGCTTAAATGATGTCCACCAAAGACAACACTTTATATGACCAAGTATCAAACAAATAAAAGCGAGGTAATCAAAAGAAGTTAAGTTACTGAGGATAAGTGGTTTAACCAGGGTGTAGTTTAGGGTAAATAACGCAAAACATGACCTTGACCTTGGTATTTTTTGTTGTTCAGCGATGTCCACCAATGCCAACAACACATATGACCAAGTATCAAAGACATAAAGTGAGGCAATCACATAAAGTTAACTGAGGTTAAGTACCTAACCAAGGTTAAGTTTGGGGAAAATAACGCAAAATATGACTTTGACCTTGGTATTTTTTGTCGTTCAACGATGTCCACCAATGCCAACAATACATATGACCAAGTATCAGAGACATGAAGTGGGGCAATCACAAAAAGTTAATTGAGGTTAAGTTACCTAACCAAGGTTAAGTTTGGGGAAAATAATCAAAATATGACCTTGACCTTGGTAATTTTTGTCGTTCAGAGATTCCAATGCCAACAATACATATGACCAAGTATCAAACAAAAAAAATGAGGCAATCACATACAGTTAACTGAGGTTGTTACCTAACCAAGGTAAAGTTTTGGAAAAATAACGCAAAATATGACCTTGACCTTGGTAATTTTGGTATTAGGTGATGTCCCTTGACCCAACAAAGCTTCTGACAAAGTTTCAGAAAAATTCGGGCAGCGGTTTTTGAGTGATAGTTGTTTTAAAATGTGTCCGCCGCCGCCGGAAAAGTGACTGCTATGTCTCGCTAACCACTCTCTTGGGCGAGACAAGCTAAAAGTGAATAAAAGGTTAGGACAAAATTGACATTCTTCCACACAGATCAGTAATAACAAAAACAATATCGACAGTATTTGCTACGTAAACTTAGGACAACTACCAGCCTCTACACCTAAAAACATTTAAAAATCATCAACAAAAAATCACAAAATTCTTTACAGGACTAATTTTAAAGTGCAGTGCAATTTGAAAATATTAATTATTTACGTGTTGAAAATATTAATTATTTACGTGAATAGCGACTTCACTTCTGTGAAAAAAAAAAAAAATAAATATAAAAAATAAAAAAAATATGTACAAGCATTTTCAAAAAAGCTTATAAAAACAAGCCCAAATAGGGCCATTGATCTGCCGATTTTGCACTCCAAAAAGTATGTTTTTTCCCCCATTTCAGACTCAAAATTCCCCACTAAAAATAAAAATAAATATTATGAAAAAAAACTAACTTCTGGTACGTAAAATATTGAGTACGAACTGTATTTAATACAAATAAAACATGTAGAATATTTAAAACAATGATTATAATCAAAATTACGGCCACAAAATAATTCCCCCTTTCCTGTAAAAGCACGCTAAAATTCCCCCACCCAAGGGTATGGGCCAGTCCCCCAAAACAGATCAACGGCCCTGCCAAACCATTGTTGGAGAGTTATCTACCTTTGACCAATGTGACATATAGAAAGTCATACATTTTGGACAAAGTCACGTAGCTCAGATCAGCTGCACAAAAATACACAGGCTTGAGTCCGCTTCTATAGCTGCATAATGATTTACTTTCAAATTAAATTGAAATAAGGATATGCATGTTGTTGCAAGGAATTTTTTTTTTAGTTCATTTTATGAGATTTATGCGATATAAATTAAAACAGCATCCCAAAGCTGGCAAACACAAATCCATATTAACAAAATCCAAAGGACCCAAAAGAACACTCGGTATGAAATTATCCCTAATATCTATTTGAATGATAACTTTATGTAGACTTTTAATGTATAGATATCTAAACACTTTGAAACACTCAAATGGCCAAAAAAAAAAAAAGATCATCTAACAAGTGGCCTGCAATATATGTGAAACTTTTTTTTTTCTGAACAATTTCATCAAAATGTCTGTATTCATGTAAATAGTTATTAATAACAAGGTAGAAAGTTCATCAGATGTAATTGTGTCGTTAAGTGTTAGACAATGTTAAAACAGCTTAACAAAGGACAAGGTATGATAAGGGTGTATTTTGGCCCCAATATATTCAAAATGCAAAAAAATAATATTTACATATAATCTGGTGTGCATGTTGAAGTAAATTGATCATATTCTATCTTCAAAATATATTTTTATTTTATTTATCTAGAAGAATTAAAATGGCATTTTTGGTAATTTTGTTATATTTTGTAGATTTTGGACCTTTCTGGGCAAGATTTCGATCCTAAAAATATAGAGCGACCTCCGAGCACACACAGTTTTTTGGCTGATGATGCATCCCTATCAAGTACCTGTTTCAACAAAAAATCAGCTGTGCTCGAGGGTGCGATCTGTATTTCCAAGACCAAAAACTGATCGAAAACTGCTAAAAATGAACAAAAATGTCATTTTTTGAAAGAAAAGGCCTTGTTTGTGCGGCTCTTAAACTCATTTAGAGCCTTCAAACATATTTGTAATGAGTTTTGATATTGATTCAGTTCATTTGCAGCTAAACTAGATATTCAAAACTTGTGCATTAAAACGTTCAATATTGGGGGCCAATTTTGTCCCTTATCATACCTAGTCCTTTACACACAAATATGAATCCTTTTACAAATTCTAATCAAAAGTTTGTACGTTCAATTGAAACTGTTTGTATCTACTACTTATTCCTACTCTTCATATAACAATCTATGCGTACAAACTATTTATACTAGGTAGGCCGCATGTTTTGACATTCCCTCGATTTTTGTCTGCTAAAATCACTAAAAGATGAACTCTAAACTAAAAAATACTTTGAAAACCATTGGTCCGGACCCCTACATGAACAGTGTCAAAACAAAGGTGCACATGTCCTATTTATGAATATATTAGATTTATTACAATCAAGGGTCACACAAAAGAGCACCAGGGGGTTAAAGGATCCAAGGGGTGGGCAGAATGTTTTATTAAATATTTTTTTTTTTTTACTTTTTGCAATTTTCTTAAAATATTTTTTTTTACTGAACATCGTATGAAAACAATGTATCTAATGAAATAAATTTTACTTCGATTTTTTGAAAAATTGAAAAACATGCGGCCTATCTATTTATACCAACTGTTCATATTACTGTTCATACTGACCTCTGTTCATACTGCACACTGTTTATACTGCACACATTCATACTGACCACTGTTCATACTGACCATTGTTTATACTGCACACATTCATACTGACCACTGTTCATACTAATTGTTCATGACAAGAGTTCACATTTACTGTTCATACAACAAACTTTTATATTCAAACAACAAACGAACGATTGACATGTCGCCTGTACTTAGATATCTCCGCCCTATTGTTGATGTCGGAGGATACTGACAATGGTTTATATAACATAGTTGCACGTGCTGTTGTTTGTCGGAGCTATCATTCTGGTTTGACTGGTTGAAATGGATAAATGATTGAAAACTGGCAACATGTTAATTTATTTTATACGTACAAACTGTTTAGATATGTTTCTTTGAATACATCAGTTTAACTTTGTTTTTCTTTGCAGATGATGCCAATAAATAAGAGCGTTTATTTGAACGCAGTTTAACAAACAAGCTTTCATACAGATGGAATGTATACATGTATAAGTAAACCAGATCTAAAATGGGTTTTACGGCACATCAACACAAGAAAGATTATGTGGCGATAAACAGGAATGAACATGCCAGGCTCAGCCTTCATCCTCCACTAGTATCAAATAAATATGGAGAATGAGTATTAAACCTGCAGAACTGCAGAGTTGCTGCAAATTCTATAGTAGACACTCCATTTATAATGGAGCCACGTTTCCAGGGTCATGATGCAGACATTTAATAAGCATGACAAAAAATGACAAAATGAACCTCTGCCCCAAGCAGGATTTGCAGGGGTCCTATTCTTTACCGGGCAACCACAAGGGAGTGAAACCCAGTTCTAAGACGTTACTGATCTTTTTAACCAGGAGACAACATATACTGGTACACACCATTTGTCAAAATGTATTAAGCCATTAAAAGAAACATCAAATTTTTCTATGCACAAATCTTATAACTTCTCCTGATTTGGTGTCAGCCAGATGCTACTTGCAACCAATACAATTCCTGTTTCCTTAAGTTAAATTTGTTTGTTTGTTTGTTTGTATTGTGATTTACGTCATTTTCAAGGTTATATATGAAGATCGATTTTTTGGTGGTGGAGGCAGACCACCCACTTTTTCCTGGGAAGAACCAGGGCCCCGTTTTATGAAACAACTTACGACCATTTTGATCGTAAATCAATTTCTTAAATGCTTCACTATAAATTACACTTTTCAAATAAACGTGATTTCATTTCATTTTCTTATACATGTAATATTTCTGCTCTATGTGCACACATAATTGTCTACATTGAATGATTAGGTGAAAAAGAGTGAACAATTTAAAATGTTAGACTTATCGTAAGATGTTTAATAAAACAGGGCCCAGTACTGTACACCTCCCATCATCCGTAAGAATCGACACTTACTGACTTACAAGTCGAGCTCCCAGTGGGATTCGAACCCGCAGCGATGAGAGGCAAGAAGGTTTACAATGCAATGTTGTTAACCCCTCGGTCACGGAGACACCTTTCTTTAAGTTAAACATATCACTCAAAGTCAGGTTTACCAATCTAATACAACTACCATACTGTCTGGAAATGAAGTTAAATACAGCACTGGTTATAAATTTAAGTTTCATATTATGAATACAACATATGTATCATAAGACAAAGTGGACACAACACATGTATCATAAGGCAAAATGGACACAACACATTATCATAAGGCAAAGTGGACACAACACATGTATCATAAGGCAAAGTGGACACAACACATGTATCGTAAGACAAAGTGGACACAACACATTATCATAAGGCAAAGTGGACACAACACATTATCATAAGGCAAAGTGGACACAACACATGTATCGTAAGACAAAGTGGACACAACATATGTATCATAAGGCAAAGTGGACACAACAAATGTATCATAAGGAAAAGTGACACAACACATCTATAATAAGGCCAAGTGGAATATATACATGTACTATAAGGTAGGGTGGATCAGATATACAATTAGATCAAGTGACCCACAGGTCATGTGTACTATTAGGCCAAGTGGAAAATACACAGATATACTAAGGCCAAGTGAACTATGCACACACATAATTAGGTCAGGCAGATTATACACATATATAATTAGGCCAAGTGGACTAACTACATGTTAACTTAGGCCAAATGGACCAAACACATGTATAATTAAATCAACTGGACCAAATACGTGTATAATTATGCCAAGTGAGACATACACATATAATTAGGCCAACTGGACCAAATACATGCATAATTAGGCCAAGTGGGCTATATACATGTATCATTAGGATAAGGGGACCAAATACATCTACAATTAGGCCAGGTGTGCCAAACACATGTAAACTTAGGCAAAGTGGACCATACCTGTCTAATTAGGCCAAGTCAACCATACATATGTATAATTAAGTCAAGTGAAGTGGATTAAACTCATGCATTATAAGGCCAGGTGAATTATACACAAATATAATAAAAAAAAAGTGGATTACACACACAGTTATGCCAAGTGCGTTATGTACACCTTTAATTAGGCCAAGTGGACCATACTCATGTATAATTAGGCCAAGTGGACCATATTCATGTATAATTAGGCCAAGTGGACCATACTCGTGTATAATTAGGCCAAGTGGATCATACTCGTGTATAATTAGGCCAAGTGGATCATACTCGTGTATAATTAGGTCACTTAATTAGTTTCATCAACACATTATCTGCAGATATTTAGAGCCTTCCCAAAGAGAGGGGGAAAAATATATAGGTTTCTGTGAACTCAAACCTTCTCTTACTAAGAACTAGATTACTATGGTTGTTTACATGCCCGGAGACCAAGGCTGACCCCAAACACATTAGGGTTTCACATAGTGTTGTTCCGATTAATCAATTTAATCAATCAGTTATGCCTTTGATCTGATTAATCGATTACAATTTTTCAAGATCGACTTTACTCGGTTATTGAAAATTAAGGCTTATTTCATTCTCTATATACAAAAAAATAAAATGAGTTCTAATTTTTCGTGTGGTGTGTGTGTGTGTGTGTAGTTCTAAGGTTTATAGTCCGTCCGCCAACGAACACGTCAAGGTATACCTGACGCGATGGGCACAATAGAGTCTGGACTTGTTCTAATTTTTCAACAAGTAATCACATATTTATAGGGTATCACAAGTTATTTTTTAAAATATATGTTGGTGAGTTTCATTCACGTCCTTTATTACCAGAAAATACTTGAAATTTTCTTCATTGTAGTCAGAAAAAGGCTTACACTTGTCTTTCATAGCAGCCATGTTTAATCGATTAATGATCGATCATCGGTCGGTTAAATATTCTGATGATCTATCATGAATTTTCTGCCAATTCCCAACACTAGTTTCACACTCACCATGGGCAATGTATGCAGAGCTACAGATAAGCAGGGTATTTGCTTAAATACCCAATCAACAAGAAATATCACTGTAAGTGATAAATGCCCCCGAAGTGTCCTTTGACCTCTAAGTATGACCTTGACCTTGGAGCCATGGACCTGGATTTTGTGCACGACAGGTCGTTTGGTTGTGGTGAGCACTTGTGCCAAGTTATTTGAAAATCCGTCCAGGCATGCAAAAGTTATTGACCGCACATGATTTGACCTTTGACCTCTAAAATGTGACCTTGACCTTGGGGCAACAGACCTGGATTTTGTGCGCGACACATCGTCTTGTTGTGGTGAGCACTTGTGCCAAGTTATTTGAAAATCTGTCCATGAATGCCACATTGTCTTGTTATGGTGATCACTTGTGCCAAGTTATTTAAAAATCCCTGCAGGGATTGTGACGTTACGGTCCAGACACGAAATTGCGTACCTGTTTTTGACCTATGAACTGCAAGTGTG
Organism: Cyrtodaria siliqua; assembly: GCA_037043455.1. Taxonomy (NCBI): domain Eukaryota; kingdom Metazoa; phylum Mollusca; class Bivalvia; order Adapedonta; family Hiatellidae; genus Cyrtodaria; species Cyrtodaria siliqua. The sequence goes on from JAWPHD010005069.1 coordinate 117,219, forward strand.
ACCTTGACCTTTGAGGTACGGACCTGGGTTTTGCACGCGACACATCGTCTTGTTATGATGATCACTTGTGCAAAAAAAATCCTTGTCGCTCGGCGAAAAATCTTTGTTCGCGGGTTTGGGCAGATTAAGCCAAGCGTTACTTTCGAGTTCTTCCGGGGGCATAAAAATGCTAAAATACCCAATTAAAATAAAAAGCATGGGTACCAATAAAGTAATCGAAGTTGTCAAATGATAAAACAAACCATGCAAATTGAGCAATATATGGGTTGCTTAAGGGACAGCCAGTCACCTTGTATAAAGCCTATTGTAAAAGAAGTTGATTTTATTACATTTTGTGTATACAAATTTAGTGGAATCCACCCCAAAACAATGTCGCAAACTTCTATTGTTTTATTTTACCCAATTGAAATCATGAAATACTCAATTAAATAAATACTGATGGGTAAATACCCAATTGATCAAAAAGCTTATCTATAGCTCTGGTATGAAGTGAAGGTGTTTCGATTTTGAAGATATCATGAGCAATGCATTTTCTATATAAGATGACAGTGACCATGACCAGAAAATTAAGTGTCTTGCCCATGTACAAACTAAAGGAAATCAGTGGTGATGGCGAGGCTCAAACGTGTATCTCTGGATTCTACAACCATTTGGACCGAAATTTTAAGATGTTCGGAATTTTTTATTTTTTTATTTCAGAGGGTCAGAGGACATGGAGGAATGCTGGGAATCTTAATGTAAATGTCATTTTGTTGTACAGGACTCACACCACTATTATCTCCCTTGAATACTCCTGCGCTACAGATGAAGGAGGTAGATAAAAAAAACAAGTTCGCTTTTCTACATTTTACAGGATACATTGATTTATCTTTACCAGGTTCTAAATCTACAGCATTTTAGGAAGAGATCCCAGAAAAATGCATGTTGATATAAGATTTCTAGCTAATTCTGCCTCATTTTACACATCATGGGTCTAATCTCCACGGGGTTGTATTTTTGTCTAAATTTTGATAGGTGTCAGGCAAACATGAAATTAAAAAAAGTTCAATCTGGTAAATATTCGTTAAAAGTTAATAGCATGCAGATATTGGATCAATGAAGAATTTAAGCATAAATATATGTTGCAAAATCTTTTTTATCTCTATGCCACGAACAAAAACATTACAATGGGACCCTATGGAAAATTAATTGTGGTGTGAGACGTTAAGAAAGAGCTGCAGAATGGGTATCTTTATTCGTTATTCTTAAGGCATTGCGCTTTAGAGCTGCAGAATGGCATTTTCATCCGTCATCTCTAAGGTATTGCGCTTTAGAGCTGCAGAACGAGTATCTTTCATCCTTTAATGCTAAGGCATTGCGCTTTAGAGCTGCAGAACAGGTATCTTTCATCATTCATCTCTAATGCCTTGCAATTTAGAGCTTCAGAATGGGAATTTCCATCATTCTTCTCTAAGCCCTTGCGCTTTAGAGCTGCAGAACGGGTACCTTACATCCTTCACCTCTAAGCATGGTTTGTGTATCTGTGAACGTTTAAGACATGTTAAGACACAGTTAACACGGTTATTCAGAAATCCCGTCTGTGTATGTATAGTTACTTCAAGTTATCTTCATATTGCAGGAATTAGCAGAAATTTTACTTGATACCATGTTTAACTAAAAATTAACTATATTTTCAAAACCTATACAGGTATAAGCATAATTTTAGCTTTATTTTACAGCTATTGGCTTGTAAGACAAACACACATATCAATGAAGACAGGCTACTTTGAAAAAATGTCAAAATTAAAGCGAGAGACTGTTACTTTTCCTGGAAAATCAAAATTTTGACGGGTAACCCTTAGTTTGAGTTTATTATTTTCAGCATTTTTCTCAATAATCATTTCTTAAAGATCATTTTTATGCTATATTCAGATGTAGAGATGCCTTTTCATGTATATTTGAAAGTTTCAGACATAGCTGAGCACAAATGACCAGGAAAATGCAAAATCCTTATCACTACTGTAGATTTTCAAAATATTAAAGGTGCTCGGCCTGAATTTCGACCAATACCCTAGGTCACTAAAACTTGAATAATTTGAAAAGCAATAAACATTGAATCAAACTTTTAGCACTTTTCAGCGTGTAATTGATTTGTATACATGTTCAGTTATTATTGAGGTGATCATTAGGAAAAAAAATGACCTTAAGGACTCACACCACTATTATCTCCCTTGAATACTCCTGCCCTACAGATGAAGGAGGTAGATAAAAAAAACAAGTTCGCTTTTCTACATTTTACAGGATACATTGATTTATCTTTACCAGGTTCTAAATCTACAGCATTTTAGGAAGAGATCCCAGAAAAATGCATGTTGATATAAGATTTCTAGCTAATTCTGCCTCATTTTACACATCATGGGTCTAATCTCCACGGGGTTGTATTTTTGTCTAAATTTTGATAGGTGTCAGGCAAACATGAAATTAAAAAAAGTTCAATCTGGTAAATATTCGTTAAAAGTTAATAGCATGCAGATATTGGATCAATGAAGAATTTAAGCATAAATATATGTTGCAAAATCTTTTTTATCTCTATGCCACGAACAAAAACATTACAATGGGACCCTATGGAAAATTAATTGTGGTGTGAGACGTTAAGAAAGAGCTGCAGAATGGGTATCTTTATTCGTTATTCTTAAGGCATTGCGCTTTAGAGCTGCAGAATGGCATTTTCATCCGTCATCTCTAAGGTATTGCGCTTTAGAGCTGCAGAACGAGTATCTTTCATCCTTTAATGCTAAGGCATTGCGCTTTAGAGCTGCAGAACAGGTATCTTTCATCATTCATCTCTAATGCCTTGCAATTTAGAGCTTCAGAATGGGAATTTCCATCATTCTTCTCTAAGCCCTTGCGCTTTAGAGCTGCAGAACGGGTACCTTACATCCTTCACCTCTAAGCATGGTTTGTGTATCTGTGAACGTTTAAGACATGTTAAGACACAGTTAACACGGTTATTCAGAAATCCCGTCTGTGTATGTATAGTTACTTCAAGTTATCTTCATATTGCAGGAATTAGCAGAAATTTTACTTGATACCATGTTTAACTAAAAATTAACTATATTTTCAAAACCTATACAGGTATAAGCATAATTTTAGCTTTATTTTACAGCTATTGGCTTGTAAGACAAACACACATATCAATGAAGACAGGCTACTTTGAAAAAATGTCAAAATTAAAGCGAGAGACTGTTACTTTTCCTGGAAAATCAAAATTTTGACGGGTAACCCTTAGTTTGAGTTTATTATTTTCAGCATTTTTCTCAATAATCATTTCTTAAAGATCATTTTTATGCTATATTCAGATGTAGAGATGCCTTTTCATGTATATTTGAAAGTTTCAGACATAGCTGAGCACAAATGACCAGGAAAATGCAAAATCCTTATCACTACTGTAGATTTTCAAAATATTAAAGGTGCTCGGCCTGAATTTCGACCAATACCCTAGGTCACTAAAACTTGAATAATTTGAAAAGCAATAAACATTGAATCAAACTTTTAGCACTTTTCAGCGTGTAATTGATTTGTATACATGTTCAGTTATTATTGAGGTGATCATTAGGAAAAAAAATGACCTTAAGGACTCACACCACTATTATCTCCCTTGAATACTCCTGCCCTACAGATGAAGGAGGTAGATAAAAAAAACAAGTTCGCTTTTCTACATTTTACAGGATACATTGATTTATCTTTACCAGGTTCTAAATCTACAGCATTTTAGGAAGAGATCCCAGAAAAATGCATGTTGATATAAGATTTCTAGCTAATTCTGCCTCATTTTACACATCATGGGTCTAATCTCCACGGGGTTGTATTTTTGTCTAAATTTTGATAGGTGTCAGGCAAACATGAAATTAAAAAAAGTTCAATCTGGTAAATATTCGTTAAAAGTTAATAGCATGCAGATATTGGATCAATGAAGAATTTAAGCATAAATATATGTTGCAAAATCTTTTTTATCTCTATGCCACGAACAAAAACATTACAATGGGACCCTATGGAAAATTAATTGTGGTGTGAGACGTACAGTGAAGGCAAGAAAGATGGGATGAGGTGATTTAAGCATGATACCTTATCAGTAAGAACTCTAGTCAAGGCAAGTTCCTAAATCATCAGCTATCCTACAAAATCAATAGACAAAGTTCTGACAAACTAAACACGGGACTGCAAGTAGCAGGGCAGCAGTCTATAAAATGCTCACTTCTCAACAATGTATTCTTACACATTTCCCAGACAAGTGGGGTGGGGGAGGGGGTTGTTGAAGGTAAGAAAGCTTTCTGTCGGGATTCTGTGTTTTTCTATAGAGTTCTGAAGCCGTAATGATTTGTGTAAGTATGATTTGAATCGATGAAAATTAATAACTATTTTTTGCAAGAGAGAAAGGTTTTACTAGAGATGAAAATCCAAGCATACAGGTTGCATAAACTGCGATATAATTATAATTAGATGCTTTTTTAAGTTAAGATATAAATATTTTTTATACAAGAAGTCAGTTTCAGGTTGACAATTCATGGAATGGTAATGAAATTTCAAGCAGGAAATGAGAATGCAAGACTCCAGTAACACAGTTGTACACAGTCACAAACAACAGTTAACAGTTGTACACAGTCACAAACATAGAAATGTTTACTATAAACACAACTTTCTAGAAATTATATAATTATCTATAATAAACAACCAAGGAAAACAAACCTACTAGTTGACAGAAATCATTTAAGAAGGCAGATCTAAAATGAAAATATAGTATCAGATTTAACCAATGACTGTGAAATGCTGAATTAGGACATTGTTCCATGTGAGTCTATGTGTGTTAAGCATCGGATATATAAGTGGTAAAGCCATAATAACTGGTACTCATGTCGAAATCAGACCGAGTCTGCAAGCATTACTTGCATTATTAAATTCAATAATTTCTAAGGACACTGTTTCTTATAGTCAGGTCTGCAGTTTTTTCATCCTAATTATATAGTTGAGGTAAGTCTGATAAATGGCGGCTACAGGTTCTTTATCTCAATGGTTGAGTTAAGTCAGATGTGCGGTGACTAGAGGTTCTTTATCTCAACAGTTGAGATAAGTCCTTGTGTGCAATGACTAGAGGTTCTTTATCTCAACAGTTGAGGTAAGTCAGATACATGGTGACTAGAGGTTCTTTATCTCAATAGTTGAGATAAGTCTGGACGTGTGGTTCTTTATCTCAATTTTATAGTTGAGATAAGTTCAGAATGTGCACAATGACGAGGTTTTTCATCTCAATTGCATAGCTGTGACTGGAGGTTTATTATCTCAATGGTTGAGGTAAGTCAGATGAGTGGTAACTTCAGGTTCGTATCTCGGTCATATAGCTGAGATAAGTCAGATGTGAGGTGACCCTAGAGGTTCCATATATCCATTTCATCTAAATTCAGTGATGCATTTGCTTACTAGGAGTTCAAATAAATGTGAATAAAAGACAATCCTTTACTGCAAATCTTTGCATACAATGCACAAATGATGACAAATGGGAATCACATAATACACATATGACCCACATGCAACCCTAGGTTCAAAGTGACAACATTCAACTGAAATAGTGATGGCGTATACATGCTTACCTTGCTCCCTAGAGGGAGTCCTTAAGAAAACTGCAGTTAAATCAGTCCAATATAAAATAAACAATACTCAAACTTACTGTAAATCATAAAGATTATATGTAAAACATTTAAATATGCAATCAACTAAATCAAACCAAACTCACTTTGAACCTTAATTAAAAGATTATAACAAAATGTATTCAAACCATTCCAATCTATTATAGATCAAAAAATGCAAGAAAAAATAAAATAAATATAACATTACTATCTCTTCTCATCATATCTCTTACACATGGCAATCTTCAAGTATTTGAAATGGGGGTCTCGATATATATCAAATATCATGTTTACTTTTACCCTGGGTACATTTAAATAAATCAAATTTGATGTTTTCACTATTTCGTCCTATTATACTATAAATTTTAATGTATTACTGGTGCAATAATATAAAAAATTAATAATATGCAAAAACAAATGGCTTAATACAATTCTTATAATTAACATTAATGATTGAACAAATGCAATTTATGTAGAAAAACTAGCGGGACGCCGCTACTTTTTAAAAAATCAAGATTGCCATGTGTCCCTTAAATATGACGCAAACATGAATTCAATCCAATATATATAATGAGCATATACAACTTGTTGTTTAAAGGCGCTTTAATACTTTATATCTTATTAGGTGCAGACCCAGTTGCAATCAAGCACCCCAACAAATGCATTCGGTTTGCGCTCCATTTGCATTCCATTTCAGTGTTCAGCATTTAAAAAAAATGCATTCATCGTTCATTTATAAGATATAAAAATACGCTCGGCATTCATTTTGCGTTCAGTGTATAGATCGTGCAACGTTCATTCTACGTTTGTTCTGCGTTCATTTTTCGTTCGTTCTGCATTTATTTGGGGGTACTTTAACACAACTGGGTCTGTAAGAGCAGTCCTAGATTGAAAGCCTCGGCAAATGTTGTAAACATTTTCTTATAATTAACTAAACATCCATTTATCTTGCTAACTGTTCATTGCAGACATGTTTGGCTTCATGAAACAGTATCCATACAAGGTTTATATTTTCTACAGGTCTTTAAACGTAAAAACTGAGTTTTTATTTTTTTTGGAGAGAACAGATGTCTACCCCAACTGCACAACCTTGCTAACAGATATGACAGAGTGGACAAGTTAATCAAAATCAATAGGGGTCATTATCATATGAAAAGGCAGCGGCCAACCCATGAAGTTTGCTGAGATTTGCAGCAGAGGAAGAGGAGTTACAGTGTGGACAAGGCTTTTACTGATTGTGCCAGGCTGAACTTGATATTTTACTTACTGACCTAAAAAACCAAAGGGGTCATCCTCTCACCAAAGGTGGTCAACCTTTTTTTCATGAGATTTGCTTCAGGATAAGAGGAGTTAAACTAAACTGTGGACAAGATGTTTCATTAAATGGTCATGGTAACCTTGAAGGTTTTTCATTATATAGTTATGGTGACTTCATAACCAATAAGGGTCCTACTCTTACCACAGGCAGTTCACTCATGAAGTTTCATGATACTTGCTTTAGGGAAAGTGGACTTACACTGAAGCCAAGGTTTTACACTATCAAGTCATGATGACCTTGACCTTTGACCTACTGACCTCTAAATCTGAGCCAACAAGCCATTAAAGAGAATTAGGGCAGACAAAAACATTTAACAAATGTCAAAGGCCCTGTTATAACTCGTTGAAATAATCGAACCAGAAAACTACAAAAAATAAGCGCAACTAAGCCAACATACTGATACTTCATACAGTTTTTTCAAAATCGGATAATTTAAAGCAACCACGAAATTTAGAAATGGGTTTACAGAAGTTATGTTCACAAACCAAAACTGCCGTATTTAAACATAATAAAGGGAAAATAACTGTATAACACATTTTTGAATTTTGCTCATTGTTTCACTCGTCCAAAGTTTATTCAAACCAACCTTCAATTTTAAATGTGGTGAATATTGGAAATCAGTTACTTAAGTTAACGCGTTCAAAGGCAGAAATTCTGCACATTTCTGCTTCTTTTTTTTTTGGTTAATAACCAAAGGCAATAACTCTGGAACATACATTAATGTTGGGTCTTTTTTTATTCCACCCAAGATCATATTACAATAAATCTTCATTTTGAATTTGGTGTGAATTAAACCTGTTGCTAAAATTATTGCATTCCTCAAGCTGAAAACATTACCTGGTCCGAGTATTAACTTTCATACCCCACCCAACCCCTTCTCCAAGAAGCGAAAACGGGGTTTGCTGGGGTATGAAATGAAATCTTAAATCCGCTTAAAAAATTTGCATATTGTACAATTAAAACATTTAATAGGTAATTTTAAACAGGTTATATATGTGACCTTGAGACTGTTGTACTTATCTTTATTATGCCACTACTGCTTCTACAGCTACCTGCTACTATACACATATTTTCCTCTCAGATACGGTATCATGTAAAAGTACCAGTCACCACTTGACGGTTCAACATTCATACAGTAGGTTGCTAAGCATGTAATTCTTACAGATTAATGTCTTTATATGCCACATATACAGCTGTTAGTAAGGGTTAGAACATGTTTTAATTTTTTTCTCAGTGTTCAATAAAAATATTACAGCAAAAATGCAAGCAGCTGCAATTTTCAATAAATATGACATTTTCAACATGATAAACAACAAGCAAATGTCAGTGTTTGCTATTGATATACATTTATAATATTTATACTGGATAGTTTTTTTTTCTTTCTCAAATGTCATATGAAACTGTTTCTGGCATATTGTAACTTGAACGCAATGAAGGAAAGGCTAGTGTTGCATGGAGTATACAGGGTCTTCCACGAGAATATTTTAAGGAGTAGTGACATTAGGGATGATTGGGACAGGGGTATTCATTTGGTCAAAAAGTAAACGAAAAAAATATTTAGTTGGTATACTTACTTTAGAGACTAAATGGCTTTTATTACTTTTTAACAATTTTTTATTTACAAAAACTGTACAGTTTGTAATTGGATCATGATCAATTTTGAAAAGTAAGTGGCAAGAATTTAAGGAGTAGTGGTAGAATTAAGGAGTAGTGGCAAGCACCCGTTAAAGAGTAGTGGTGCCACTATGCCTTAATGACCTGGGGCAGGCCCAGGGGTATAGTTTCCAAATGTTAGCACAAAAATATGACAGAAACAAGCGATGTGCTCAAGACCCTACCTGTCAAATAATGCCCTATTTTACATATTCTTTACATCATTTGTAAACTAATTATAGTGATTCCTATACATTAAGGATGGATGGCAGAGCTTTTGAACACTCTTTGGAGTTTAAATTCTTGAATTCGTAAATATCTGTAAAATTAAAAAATAATTTAAATATAATATGTTCTAATCCACAGCATTTCATTGTCAAACATTACGTGTCTGGGAATAATGACAAAAATGTTCATTAAATTCAGTGAGAACAGCACCACAATAGAAATACAACCCAACTGTGATACAAAATGCAGTGTTCCGTTAGCGAAACCACTTTTACTAAAATCAGCTGTTAAAGCCAACTGTAGTATTTCACCACCTGTATTAGTATGAAAGTGTAAATTACCGTCATAGTTGTTCTCATTGGGCTCAGGTATCAGGATATCTTCCTCCAACATGTCTTCTTCCCCTTTATACAGACGCTCAGGGGTACGTAAAATCCCCACTCCGTACTCATAATCAAACGCATCACTGAAATTACAAAGAGTCTTGAGAATGCGTCTAAATAGGTTTAGCAAACATATAGTAAAGGTGCACCATCGCTATGTACTGTCACTAATGCCTACTTCTTAAATGCATTATCAAACTTAAAGGGACACACGGCAATTTTTAGAAAACTCAAAATTTCATTTAATTATATGCAAGCAGGTTTAAAGTCAAATGATACTACATTAATAAATGGAGGTGCAGCTCATACATGTGATACTTTCAGGACCTCAATCTGGGAGTTTAGTGATTTTTTAAGGAAGATTCATGAAAAAATCTGGGAGTTTTTTTCACGGGCTATTTTTAGCGCGCAAGCAGTATTTTTTACCCAAATTCCATAAACGAATACCTAAAAATACACTTTTAAACAAGATTCTTCATTGATGGATTTATCCATAATGGATAAATCTTTGTGTCAGGGGAGATAACAAGAATGAATAACAAGAGGCCCAAGAGGGCCTGTGGACGCTCTACTGGCTAAAACAGCTCTTATAGATTTAGATAGATATAGCTCTCTTCTCCTATAGATTTAACAAAGGAAAATACAATATAGCATTTTTCAACAAATCAAGGGCCATAACTCTGTTATTACTAACAAGATCTAGCTGGTTTTCAAAATTGTCCAAGATTTCATTGATATACCGCGCTTTGCACAACTAGACATCATACTGCGGCTTCCTGCCAAATTTTGTAGAAATCCAACAAGCCATTTAAGAGGAGTAGCGCCTACAAGAAATTTAAAATAAAAAGTCAAAGGGCCATAACTCCCATCAAAAATCAGCGAACTGGAACAAAAGCGTGAAATGCACAACTAGACATCTTACCGATGCTTCCTGCCAAGTTTCGTCGAAATTCAACAAGGCATTTAGGATGAGTAGTGCCGACAAGAAATTTTAAAGTAAGTGTCAAGTAATTAAAAAGATAATGAATTTTTTTTTTAATTCAAATCAATCAATAAAAAAAAAGAAAAAATGAAAAAATTTAAAAAAAAAAAAAAAAAAAATATATATAAAAAAAAAAATTTGAAACAATTAAAAAAAAAAAAAGAAAAAAAAAGATGAAATAAAAAAAAAAAAAAAAAAAATCAAATTAAAAAAAATTAAAAATTAAAAAGAAATTAAAAAACGGTTACCCCCGGGGCGCGTCCAAATTTGACACCAGGGTCACCATTTTAACAAACTTGGTAGAGGACCATAAGCTGATGCTACACGTAATACATGAGAGCTCTGTGCCATGTGGTTCCAGAGAAGAAGATTTTTTTTCAGTTTTTGCCTATACAAGCCTAAGTAAAACTGTGACCCCCAGGGTGGGGCCAAATGTGACCAATGGGTCACCATTTGAACAAACTTGGTAGAAGACCATAAGCTTATAGCAAATGCAAAATATTAAACCTCTGGCTCCTGCAGTTTCAGAGAAGAAGATTTTTTAAGTTTTTCCTATACATGTCTATGTAAAACATGTGACCCTTGGGGCGGGGTCAAATGTGACCCAAGGGTCACAATTTGAACAAAGTTGGTAAAGGACCATAAGCTTATAGCAAGTGCAAAATATTAAACCTCTGGCTCTTGCAGTTCCAGAGAAGAAGATTTTTTTCAGTTTTTCCCTATACAAGCATTTATGTAAAACTGTGACGCCCGGGCCGGGGCCAGATGTGACCCCAGGGTCACCATTTGAACAAAATTGGTAAAGGACCATAAGCTTATAGCAACAGCAAAATATTAAACCTCTGGCTCTTGCAGTTTCAGAGATGAAGATTTTTTCAGTTTTTACCTATACATGTCTATGTAAAACATGTGACCCTTGGGGCGGGGCCAAATGTGACCCCAGGGTCACCATTTGAACAAACCTGGTAAAGGACCATAAGCTTATAATAAATGTAAAATATCAAACCTCTGGCTCTTGTAGTTTCCGAGAAGAAGATTTTTAAAAAAAAAAATCCTATATAAGTCTATGAAAAACTGTGACCCTCGGGGCGGGGACAAATTTGACCCTAGGGTCATCATTTGAACAAACTTAGTAGAGGACCTTAAGCTGATGCTACATGTAATAAATGAGAGCTCTGTGCCATGTGGTTCCAGAGAAGAAGAATTTTTTCAGTTTTCCCTATACAAGCCTATGTAAAACTGTGACCCCCGGGGTGGGGCCAAATGTGACCCCTGGGTCACCATTTGAACAAACTTGTTAGAGGACCACAAGCTTATAGCAAATGCAAAATATTAAACCTCTGGCTCTTGCAGTTTCAGAGAAGAAGATTTTTTAAGTTTTTCCCTATACATGTCTATGTAAAACATGTGACCCTTGAGGCGGGGCCAAATGTGACCCGAGGGTCACCATTTGAACAAACTTGGTAAAGGACCATAAGCTTATAGTAAATGCAAAATATCAAACCTCTGGCTGTTGTAGTTTCAGAGAAGAAGATTTTTTTTTAAAAAAATCCTATATAAGGCTATGTAAAACTGTGACCCCCGGGGCGGGGACAAATTTGACCCCAGGGTCACCATTTGAACAAACTTAGTAGAGGACCATAAGCTGATGCTACATGTAATACATGAGAGCTCTGTGCCTTGTGGTTTCAGAGAAGAAGATTTTTTAAAGTTTGTTCCTATATGTCTATATGAAAAACATGTAAAACCTCGATATACAAACTTTGGACCCCCGGGGCACGGCCATTTTTGACCCCGGGGACTTTATTTGAACAATCTTGATAGTCTAGGCGTTGGCGATCATTTTAAAAGAAAAACTGTTGAAATCTGTCCAGCGGTTCTGGAGAAGAAGATTTTTTAAGGTTTCGACCATATATGGTAATGGCAGCCATCTTGGATATAGCGCTGACCTAATTTTAACAAATCTAAAAAGCATTCATCTAAGGATCATCCATGTGAAGTTTGGTCAAAATTAGCCAAGCGGTTTCTGAGGAGAAGTCGTTTGAAGAAAAGTTAACGGACGGACGGACGGACGACGGACGACGGAAGACGGACAACACACCATCCCATAAGCACTGCTGGCCCTTGGCCAGTAGAGCTAAAAACAGTTTTTAAACAATATTTTATTTAATAACCAATGATAAACATGTATGGTCATCTAACACTATAAATAAAAGTGTCATCTCTTGACACACTCACAGCCCTAACTTCAACACAGTGAACTTCCACTAACTGTCCTGAACTTAGTTGCACACACCCTTACACTTCCTCACAAGTTCACTGCTTGGTCTATACTCATAGCATAGTTCACTGCTTGGTCATTACTCATAGCATGTGGCTGTATTGTTTATTTTCACACTGAGGAGGCTGTGAACAGATGTTGCAAAACAGCTAGGTTGGAACAAAAGCAACCAACACCAACCTTTTTTTTTTAAAAGTAAAATCTGAAATCAAACATACAAACATCGAACTAAAGCAACATACGTCAATCACGGAACTGGACTTATTGAATAATAAACCTTTATAAAATGTATTTATTGTTTTATTTTGCAAATAACAGTTTCACCCACTTTCACCCCCCCAGGCTAATCCAGGTATGCCACGTGACGGTCTCGTGATTAGCGAGACAATAACATCAAGTTACATATACCGAACAAAGGAAATAGACCGAAGATTTTCGAAAAATCGATTTTAGCAATTTTACTGGAGTTTTCACACAACAGGGTTAGAATTCCGTGAGATTTCATCTCACGCCTTGAGGTATCACATGTATGGGTGCTAATTTTAATGCTTGATATACATTTCAAGATTGCCGAGTGTCCCATGAAAGTACATGCAAGACCTGAGCAGTAGCGTGAATAGTGCTTATCAAACTCCAGTCAACTGAAATTGTCCTATTTCGTCGTATTTATCGTCTTTGTGCCCGAATGGTTAACGACGTTGCGTTGTAGATCTTTGCCGCTCTGCGCTGCAGGTTCGAATCCCACTGGGAGCTCTACTTGTAAGTGAGGAAGTGTCGATTCTTACAGATGGTGGAAGGTGTACAGTACTGGTTCTACCCAGGTAAAGTGGGTGGTCTGCCTCCGACCACAAAAAATTGATCATCATAAATAACCTTACATGTGTTGAACATGACGTAAAACACAATACAAACAAATGAACGAACAAATCACATTTATCGATTATTTGTCATTGGCTAGATAGTTAGTATTGATTTCAATCATGAACGCTTGGCCAATCCCGTCATTCTTTGGGATCCCGCCTCGTGTGTATCACGAAGCTTCGGTATGTGAAAATAAATGTGCATTTGTAGACTCAATGAAAAAAAGAAAATGTAATGGTTAACAATGTGTAAAGACCAAAACAAAAATTTTCAATTTCATTCTTTTCCTTTACAGATACTTTCTATAAAATATGTGTCAAGTTTTTCTAGACAACTTACATTTTGCATTTTATCGGTAATATTTATATATATAATGGTAATGCATTGCTAACATGTGTATAATGTTTCTTACTGTATGACATTGAAGTACGCGTCCATGGACTCCGGTGTGTCTGCCCTCCACGTGGACTTGAACCCCATAATCAGGATGTTTGGCTTCAGCTTACCTATACCAACATTCTGTAAATAAACATCTACACTGTATCAATATTCAGTAAATAAATGTTCTACACTGTATCAACATTCTGTAAATGTTTTACACTATCAATATTCTGTAAATAAATGTTCTACACTGTATCAACATTCTGTAAATGTTTTACACTATCAATATTCAGTAAATAAATGTTCTACACTGTATCAGTATTCTGTAAATGTTTTACACTATCAATATTCTGTAAATAAATGTTCTACACTGTATCAACATTCTGTAAATGTTTTACACTATCAATATTCTGTAAATAAATGTTTTAAGATGTATTAACGTTCTGTAAATAAATGTTCTACATGGTATCAATATTCTGTAAATAAATGTTTTACAATGTATCAACATTCTGTAAATAAACGTTCTACACTGTGACTACTGTATCAATATTCTGTAAATAAATGTTCTACATTGTGACAGTATCAATATTCTGTAAATAAATGCTCTACACTGTGACAGTATCAATATTCTGTAAATAAATGTTCTACACTGTGACAGTATCAATATTCTGTAAATAAATGCTCTACACTGTGACAGTATCAATATTCTGTAAATAAATGCTCTACACTGTGTCAAACTATGTATATACCCATATCAACATTCAACACTGTATCAATTCAGACTTAGAAACAAACAAAAGGTCAATGACCTTGAAGCTCTACTGATTTATTTTGATTTCAGGAAGTAGTCGCTACAAACTTGTTTTTTGAAAATCTATTTTTAGCCATGGCGGCCATCTTGAATTTCCAGCTGACCTGAAATTTTGCTAGGATCAATTAGACATCAAGAGCAACATTCCTGTGAAGTTTCATGAAAATCCGTCAAGTAGTTTCAGAGGAGTAGTCGCTACAAGTTTTCATTATATAACTCTATGTAAACAAAGATGGCCGCTGACAGCCATGTTTAACATTGAATCAAAATAATGTTCGACTCGGATAACCATCATGTCATGCTGATCATTTTAGAAAAAATTCCATATCAATATCTCTTATAGTTTTCAAGAAGTAGTCGCTACAAACTTATTTTTTAAAAATCTATTTTTAGCCGTGGCGGCCATCTTGATTTTCAGGCAGACCTGAAATGTTGCTAGGATCAATTAGACATCAAGAGCAACATTCCTGTGAAGTTTCATGAAAATCCGTCAAGTAGTTTCAGAGGAGTAGTTGCTACAAGTTTTCATTATATAACTCTATGTAAACAAAGATGGCCGCTGGCAGCCATGTTTAACGTCGAATCAAAATAATGTTCGGCTCGGATAACCATCATGTCATGCTGATCATTTTAGTAAAAGTCCCATATCAATATCTCTTATAGTTTCAAGAAGTAGTCGCTACAAACTTATTTTTTAACTAGAAATTGTTATTGTCCATGGGACAAAAACGTATGGCTCCCCCACTAGCCCGAACAGGCATAATTGACGACTCTAGGTCCAACCATCCTCTATTGATCTGAGGTCGTTTTGATATTCAATATCCCTGTGACTGTATCTACTATCTGTATCAGTAAGGCCACATAAAAAAATATGTGTGGTTCAGGTAACCCGACCGACCCTATTTTTTTAAGGGGCCGACCCTAAAACTTTTTATGCAAAAATTAAAAAAAAAAATAAAAAAAAAATAAAAAAAATAAAAAAAAATTAAACAAAAACAAATAGGGGTCATCTACCAACCACCCTTCCAAGTTTGAGGACCCTAGGTCCAACCATTCTCTAGTTATTGATCGGACATTGTTTTGATAGTCAATGTCACCGCAACCTTGACCTTTGATCTAGTGACCCCAAAATCAATAGGGGTCATCTACTTGTCATAACCAACCAACCTTCCAAGTTTGAGGACACTAGGTCCAACCATTCTCTAGTTATTGATCGGACATCATTTTGATAGTCAATGAAAAAAAATTAAATATTTTTTAAATAATTTTTTATTTTTTATTTTTATTATTTTTTTGTTTAATATTTTTTAAAAAAAAAATATTTTTTTTAATTTTTTTTTAAATATATATATTTTTTTTTAAAAATATTAAACAAAAACAAGAGGTCAATGACCTTGAAGCTCTACTGATCGATTTTGAATTCAGGAAGTAGTCGCTACAAACTGTTTTTTGGAAAACCTATTTTTAGCTGTGGTGGCCATCTTGAATTTCTGGCCGACCTGAAATTTTGCTAGGATCAATTAGACATCAAGAGCAACATTCCTGTGAAGTTTCATGAAAATCCGTCAAGTAGTTTCAGAGGAGTAGTCGCTACAAGTTTTCATTATATAACTCTATGTAAACAAAGATGGCCACTGACAGCCATGTTTAACATTGAATCAAAATAATGTTCGACTTGGATAACCATCATGTCATGCTGATCATTTTAGAAAAAGTCCCATATCAATATCTCTTATAGTTTTCAAGAAGTAGTCGCTACAAACTTATTTTTTTAAAATCTATTTTTAACTGTGGCGGCCATCTTGAATTTCCGGCCGACCTGAAATTTTTCTAGGATCAACTAGACATCAAGAGCAACATTCCTGTGAAGTTTCATGAACATCCGTCAAGTAGTTTCAGAGGAGTAATGGCTACAAGTTTTTACTATATAACTCTATGTAACCAAAGATGGCCACTGGCAGCCATGTTTAACGTTGAATCAAAATAATTTTCCACAAGGATCTACATCATGTCATGCTGATCATTTTAGAAAAAGTCCCATATCAATATCACTTATAGTTTTCAAGAAGTAGTCGCTACAAACTTGTATTTTGAAAATCTATTTTTAGCCATGGCGGCCATCTTGAATTTCCGGCCGACCTGAAATTTTTCTAGGATCAATTACACATCAAGAGCAACATTTTTGTGAAGTTTCATGAAAATCCGTCAAGTAGTTTCAGAGGAGTAGTCGCTACAAGTTTTCATTATATAACTCTATGTAAACAAAGATGGCCGCTGCCAGCCACGTTTAACGTTGAATCAAAACGATTTTTGATAAGAACCAACATCATGTCATGCTGATCATTTTAGAAAAAGTCCCATATCAATATCACTTATAGTTTTCAAGAAGTAGTCGCTACAAACTTGTATTTTGAAAATCTATTTTTAGCCATGGCGGCCATCTTGAATTTCCGGCCGACCTGAAATTTTGCTAGGATCAATTAGACATCAAGAGCAACATTTTTGTGAAGTTTCATGAAAATCCGTCAAGTAGTTTCAGAGGAGTAGTCGCTACAAGTTTTCATTATATAACTCTATGTAAACAAAGATGGCCACTGGCAGCCATGTTTAATGTCGAATCAAAATAATGTTCGACTCGGATAACCATCATGTCATGCTGATCATTTTAGAAAAAGTCCCATATCAATATCACTTATAGTTTTCAAGAAGTAGTCGCTACAAACTTATTTTTTAAAAATCTATTTTTAACTGTGGCAGCCATCTTGAATTTCTGGCCGATCTGAAATTTTGCTAGGATCAATTAGACATTAAGAGCAACATTCCTGTAAAGTTTCATGAAAATCCGCCAAGTAGTTTCAGAGGAGTAGTCGCTACAAGTTTTTACTTTATGACTCTATGTAAACAAAGATGGCCGCTGGCAGCCACGTTTAACGTCGAATCAAAACAATTTTTGATAAGGACCAACATCATGTCATGCTGATCATTTTAGAAAAAGTCCCATATCAATATCACTTATAGTTTTCAAGAAGTAGTCGCTACAAACTTGTATTTTGAAAATCTATTTTTAGCCATGGCGGCCATCTTGAATTTCCGGCCGACCTGAAATTTTGCTAGGATCAATTAGACATCAAGAGCAACATTCCTGTGAAGTTTCATGAAAATCCGTCAAGTAGTTTCAGAGGAGTAGTCGCTACAAGTTTTCATTATATAACTCTATGTAAACAAAGATGGCCGCTGGCAGCCATGTTTATCGTCAAATCAAAACGATTTTCGACAAGGACCAACATCATGTCATGCTGATCATTTTAGAAAAAGTCCCATATCAATATCACTTATAGTTTTCAAGAAGTAGTCGCTACCAACTTGTATTTAAAAAATCTATTTTTAGCTTTGGCGGCCATCTTGGATTTCACATCAACATGAATTTTTGCTAGGATCAACTAGACTTCATGGGCAACATTTTTGTAAAGTTTTATGAATATCCATCCAGTAGTTTCAGAGGAGTAGTCGCTACAAATAAAAGTTAACGGACAGACGGACAGACGGACAGACAGACGGACGGACGGACGACGGACGCCGCACCACGGCATAAGCTCTGCTGATCTCTGATCAGTAGAGCTAAAAAATAGGGGTCATCTACTGGTCATGACCAACCACCCTTCCAAGTTTGAGGACCCTAGGTCCAACCATTCTCTAGTTATTGATCGGACATCGTTTTGATAGTCAATGTCACCGCAACCTTGACCTTTGACCTAGTGACCCCAAAATCAATAGGGGTCATCTACTTGTCATGACCAACCATCCTTCCAAGTTTGAGGACCCTAGGTCGAACCATTCTCTAGTTATTGATCGGACATTGTTTTGATAGTCAATGTCACCGCAACCTTGACCTTTGACCTAGTGACCCCAAAATCAATAGGGGTCATCTACTTGTCATGACCAACCAACCTTCCAAGTTTGAGGACCCTAGGTCCAACCATTCTCTAGTTATTGATCGGACATCGTTTTGATAGTCAATGTCACCGCAACCTTGACCTTTGACCTAGTGACCCCAAAATCAATAGGGGTCATCTACTTGTCATGACCAACCATCCTTCCAAGTTTGAGGACCCTAGGTCTAACCATTCTCTAGTTATTGATCGGACATCGTTTATGACACAGACAGAGAAACAGAGAGAAAGCACAAAATCAATATGGCTCCCCTACCACACTTTGTGTGGGGGAGCCATAAAAATCTATTTTTAGCCGTGGTGGCCATCTTGAATTTTCGGCCAACCTGAAATTTTCCTAGGATCAATTAGACATCAAGAGCAACATTCCTGTGAAGTTTCATGAAAATCCAATAAGTAGTTTAAGAGGAGTAGTCGCTACAAGTTTTCATTATATAACTCTATGTAAACAAAGATGGCCGCTGGCAGCCATCTTTAACGTCGATTCAAAACGATTTTCAACAAGGACCAACAACATGTCATGCTGATCATTTTAGAAAAAGTCCCATATCAATATCTCTTATAGTTTTCAAGAAGTAGTCGCTACAAACTTATTTTTTAAAAATCTATTTTAAGCCGTGGTGGCCATCTTGAATTTCCGGCCGACCTGAAATTTTGCTAGGATCAATTTGACATCAAGAGCAACATTCCTGTAAAGTTTCATGAAAATCCGTCAAGTAGTTTCAGAGAAGTAGTCGCTACAAGTTTTCATTATATAACTCTATGTAAACAAAGATGGCCGCTGGCAGCCATGTTTAACGTCGAATCAAAACAATTTTCGACAAGGACCAACATCATGTCATGCTGATCATTTTAGAAAAAGTCCCATATCAATATCCCTTAGAGTTTTCAAGAAGTAGTCGCTACAAACTTGTTTTTAAACAAGAGGTCAATGACCTTGAAGCTCTACTGATTGATTTTGATTTCAGGAAGTAGTCGCTACAAACTGGTTTTTTGAAAATCTATTTTTAGCCGTGGTGGCCATCTTGAATTTCCGGCCGACCTGAAATTTTGCTAGGATCAATTAGACATCAAGAGCAACATTTCTGTGAAGTTTCATGAAAATCCGTCAAGTAGTTTCAGAGGAGTAGTCGTTACAAGTTTTCATTATATAACTCTATGTAAACAAAGATGGCCACTGACAGCCATGTTTAACATTGAATCAAAATAATGTTCGACTCGGATAACCATCATGTCATGCTGATCATTTTAGAAAAAGTCCCATATCAATATCTCTTATAGTTTTCAAGAAGTAGTCGCTACAAACTTGTATTTTGAAAATCTATTTTTAGCCATGGCGGCCATCTTGAAGGCCGACCTGAAATTTTGCAAGGATCAATTAGACATCAAGAGCAACATTCGTGTTAAGTTTCATGAAAATCCGTCAAGTATTTTCAGAGGAGTAGTAGCTACAAGTTTTCATTATATAACTCTATGTAAACAAAGATGGCCGCTGGCAGCCATGTTTAACGTCGAATCAAAACGATTTTCGACAAGGACCAACATCATGTCATGCTGATCATTTTAGAAAAAGTCCCATATCAATATCTCTTATAGTTTTCAAGAAGTAGTCGCTACAAACTTATTTTTTTAAAATCTATTTTTAGCCGTGGCGGACATCTTGAATTTCCGGCCGACCTGAAATTTTGCTAGGATCAATTAGACATCAAGAGCAACATTCCTGTGAAGTTTCATGAAGATCAGTCAAGTAGTTTCAGAGGAGTAGTCGCTACAAGTTTTCCTTATATAACTGTATGTAAACAAAGATGGCCACTGGCAGCCATGTTTAACATCGAATCAAAACGATTTTCGACAAGGACCAACATCATGTCATGCTGATCAGTTTAGAAAAAGTCCCATAGCAATATCCCTTAGAGTTTTCAAGAAGTAGTCGCTACAAACTTGTTTTTTAAAAACCTATTTTTAGATTTGGCGGCCATCTTGGATTTCACATCTACATGAATTTTTGCTAGGATCAACTAGACTTCATGGGCAACATTTCTGTAAAGTTTCATGAAAATCTATTCAGTAGTTTCAGAGGAGTAGTCGCTACAAAAAAAAAGTTAACGGACGGACGGACGGACGGACGGACGGACGGACAGACAGACAGACGGACGACGGACACCGCACCACGGCATAAGCTCTGCTGATCTCTGATCAGTAGAGCTAAAAACCTATTTTTAGATTTGGCGGCCATCTTGGATTTCACATCAACATGAATTTTTGCTAGGATCAACTAGACTTCATGGGCAACATTTCTGTAAAGTTTCATGAATATCCATCCAGTAGTTTCAGAGGAGTAGTCGCTACAAATAAAAGTTTACGGACGGACGGACAGACAGACAGACGGACGGACAGACAGACGGACGACGGACCACGGCATAAGCTCTGCTGATCTCTGATCAGTAGAGCTAAAAAGAAGCCAGTAATAATCAATTTAGAATGGGAAATAAAAGCTAGCAAGTTCACTAACATGATCAATTTAAACTTGGAAAATTCCATCTTATCACATAACATGGCTTCTGGAAGTGTAATAAAGCCATGACTTACTTTTTGTAATACACTAGTGTATTACAGATGTAAATGAGGAATGAATCACTGAGTTTGAGTACAGCAAAACATTTAATCCCAATCGTTTGCATGGTATTTCATAAGATACGTTCATGTTAAATTCAGTTTAAGGTATCGCACTATTTGTAGGGCGGTAGCTGACATCATGAAAACAACAAAACAACGCCACGATTTATTTCTCTTACAAATTGCCGTACTGTACAAGGTAAATTAACAACATAAAGTGGAACTATCACGTCGTAGGTGTGTTATGCGATAAACAGAACTTTACATTTGTGACTGTGTATTATTGACTTTAATAAACTCATTGGATAAAAAGATAGGCCTCGTATCCTATCAGTTTTTACAACTCATTTATTAAAATCAATACAGCGTTTTTTTTCACCATTTTGGGAATGGGTCCGTGACCGGTCAAATTGGGAAAAAACTCGCGATTTTTCTCAAAATTGGGAAAACAAATTTACACAGAAAAGCAGAAGAAACGTCGAAAACCCTGGTAAAAAAACTTTATTAAAAAGATTATTCTAAAACATTTTACTATTTTGGGAAGAAAAATCTGGAATTGGGATTTATTTTTTTTTACTCAAAATTGGGAAAAATGCTATTTTTTGGCGATTGGGAACGGGGTCCGTTTCCGTTTACCGGACCCGTCCAAAGAAGGAAAAAAAACGCTGCAATAACACACAGTCACGTTTGTAAGATAGCATGTTTTTAATCTGTTTAGATGATACCCAGTCAATTCCAAATTATCACTTAAGGATCGACTATAAAAGAATAAAAACATAAATTTTTAACTAGATCTTTTTTTTTTAAAGAAGTAAAGATTTTACTATTAACTTTTTTTCACCCGAGAATAGTGGAATACTTATGCTAC
The DNA here is from genome assembly GCA_037043455.1 of Cyrtodaria siliqua. Taxonomy (NCBI): domain Eukaryota; kingdom Metazoa; phylum Mollusca; class Bivalvia; order Adapedonta; family Hiatellidae; genus Cyrtodaria; species Cyrtodaria siliqua. The sequence goes on from JAWPHD010005069.1 coordinate 139,211, forward strand.
AATACGGTATCTAGGTCAGCAAAACTACTAAATTTGTCAATCTGAAAAGTAGCGTTATTTAGACAGTCTCTTCAAGCCATCTTCGTAAAAGGAATTTAGGCAGCATGTCAAACCTGCATAAGACTCTGCGCTCCCTGTCTGAAGTCTGGGGCTGTAGTGACAGTGTAGAAGGCCTTAATTTTTCTCTTGTTAAACCATCTGGATACCAATCCCTTCCTATAACGTCTGTAATCCTTCAGGGTGGCTGCGTGATTTCCCTGCAAATAGTAACAAGAAAACAAGATGTACTGTGTGTAAAACTTCTATACCTCTAACAATGCAGCTAAGGACATTCTCATATTACTTTGGCCATACTATAGTGAAAAGTCATCAGCCCAGAAAACCTGAAAATGTGAACATTTGCATTTAATTTTCTACCTTTTCACCAATTTTCATCTGAATCCATTGAAAACTGGACCAAAATGCACACATAATTAGCACTGCTTGACATCACTCGATCTGATAAAAACAAGAGGAGTTAATGTGAACAAAATATTTGGATCGATGGGATGAATGTAAACGGTCACCGTGATATTTATGCCCCCACTACCGAATGACGAGGGGGCATAGAGCGATAGCCGTCTGTTCTTCCTTCTGTCCGTACTTAAAAACTTTGTGTGTCTATCTCCTCCCACATGTTTCAACTGATTGCTTACCTATGATGTCAAGATGTGCATACCATTTCGGCGTCTAAATCAACCCAGTATTACCAGAGTTATGGCACCTTTTTCATAAAATTTTACGTGAAAATATCTTGTGGGTATCTCCTCCCTCACTTTTCAATCGACACCTTCAATCGATGTGCATATCGTTTTGGCGTCAAAATCGATCCAGTATTACTGGAGTTATGGCCCCTTTTTCGTAAAATTTTATGTGAAAATATCTTCTGCGTCTATCTCCTCCCACAATTTTCAACCGATTACTTCGAAACTTTGCAGGATGCTTACCTATGATGTCAAGATGTGCATATCGTTTCGGCATCAGAATCGACCTAGTACTACCGGAGTTATGGCCCCTTTTTCGTCAAATGTTACGTTTTACACTGATTGTTTTCAGTGGGGGCATCCGTGTCCCATGGACACATTTCTAGTTTTCAACCCTTTTGGCAATGGTATCGGTTCCCATTCAATTGGGAAAATAAGCATTGTTTTGCCTTAAATTGGGAATTATGTGCGTGCCTGCGTGTGCGTGCGTGAGGGGCGAATTGGTTCATCTTGCAGATTCTTGCACCACACTAAATTTCAGATGATTCATCATTTGTTATCCTACCTCTAATATATGTCCACACGCCATCAGACTGATCTTCTTTGTTAATCCAGCCACAAAATACACAAGCTCTGGACGGTTACACGGGAATCCTGTCAGCACCAAAACCTGTGGCCTGAAATATAGTATTGTGATACATATAGATCACACAAAATACACAAGCTCTGGACGGTTATATTGGAAACCTGTCAACACCAAAACCTAGGGTCTAAATACGGTACTGTCAGGACTGTATAAATAAATGTTTGGCCACTTGTCCAATACAAGTGATTTTGAAAATTGATCCGACTTGCCCCAATTAATTTCCCAGTTGTCCAAGCCAGGATCTCCTTTAGCTATATTTTTCTTTTTGCCACCACTTTCTCCAAATGAAAATATTTGGAGCCAAACTAGAGAAGCTGGAGCAAAATTTAATAGTTTTATTAAAATATGTTTTTTAGGAAAAAGACAGAACCCTTTGTTTGATTAATTGACATAATATAATAATATAATTATGAAAAATACAAAGAATAAACAATTATTATTATTATATTCTACTGACTGACGCAAATAATTATTTATAGTACAGTTTGCTGATGTTAAACTATATCAAGTATAGGGAGGTAAAATAAAAATCTGAAATTATATACCATCTGAACTACGACACCGCACTTTTACTTTCGAAAAACTTGTCTGACATTCTATCAAAATATCATCAATTATGAACTTTAAAAACTTGTCTGACATTCTATCAAAATATCATCAATTATGAACTTTTTCATGTATTAATGTGTTTTGAATGCCAACAAGTATATCTGCACTATTTTCTTTATTTTTGAACTTGTCGATTGAAAACATTTCAACAAACTCATGATTAAAGGGTATGTAGCGACACAGCCAAACCATCTTTATTATTGAGAGTTTTGACATACTTGAATAAGGGTGAAAGAATTATCAAAATCGGATGATAAACAAAGAAGATATGATCATTTGAGGTTTCTGTTATACGGATATGGAAGCAGCTATTTTGAGAGCTATGACACCACGGTTCTAAATGACCATTATATGAAATATTTATAAATAAGAAAATTTACTGATTTATAGGGAAAAAATGACATCAACTGTATGAAAAATATGTAATACTTAATGGCAATAATGATTTATATCACCAGAAAAAAAATCATTCATTTGCAGTGATTTTCTTCGTTTTAAATGATATTTATCAATATTCCATATATGGTAATATTGAACTATGATGTCATAGTTCTAAAAATGGCGGCTCCCATATTCGTTTTAGAACAACCTATAAATGGTCATATCTTTTTTGTTTATCATCCGATTTTGATAATTCTTTCACCTTTTCCCAAGTTGTTCAGAACTCTCAATAATAGAGTTTGTTTGGCTGTGTCGCTACATTCCCTTTAATTCTCATCCGTCAAAGGTCGCTTTACCAATATGCAAGTCTACGGAGAGTGTCGCCATACTAGACAAACAATGATTAGGGGCTAATAAAACCCCACAGAGAGGGGATTATAAAACTAAAGGGAATTAATTGGTAATTAAGGCAATTATCTTTGCGTCAGTCAGTGTATTTCCCGATCATTTAGCACTGCCTGATTCAAATTTCGGGAAAAATAAATATTTTTAAAATTCCTCTTGCCTGGGACTAACATTTTGCAAAAGAGGCACTTGCCCGCTGGCAATAGCCACTTGTCCCGGGCTTTGGGCTACCAGATTTGTACAGCCTTGATTGTGATAAATATAGATCCGACACAAAATATATAAATAAACAAGCTCAGGATGGCTACATTGGAAACCTGTCAACACCAAAACCTGGGGCCTGAACTTCATATTTGAGAGATATATTGGTAAAGCTCCAAGTTCTGGAAGGTGACGAGGCTTACCACAACACCAAAATACAGTATCGCGACACCGACATATATTATTTTAATTCTTGGTCAGGTCAAATTTGCGGAACGTCGGTGATTCGACCCACGTGTCCACTTGTGTACGAAAATTGTCCGGAGGGGCACCTGGGATCTTCCTCCACCAGTGGAAGCTGGAAAGTCACCATATGACCGTAGCTGTTGGTGCGACTATAAAATCCAATTTAATTCCAATTCAGGTCAAATTAAGTCAATATACACACTATGCAAAGTAGATAGAATGGAACATTTCTGGAATCTATAAATAGAATCGGGCTGGATTCCAATATTACTTTGTATTTCAATACAAAAAGAAATGATCAAGTATGGTTTGTGCGCTTTTCAAGCAAGCAATATCATAAAACATTGCCTTCATCAGGTAGCAGAAGAATTTATCAACAATCTATCTCGGGTGACAACCTTTTAAATACACAAGACTTACCTGAAGTTTTTGACATGATCTTCAGTGGTGACCAGCTTTAGGGTCGTAGTAAGGGCACTCTTGTATACATGGGCCTGGGTAGATGAACCCCAGTTAACATCTGAAACAAACGGTAACACAACATGTAAGATATGTTCTTAACAAGGCCTAAACGTGTGCAACAGTCTTAGAAGGATAGATATCAACATTATAAAGACATGGAAAGATCCTTCGAAAGACTTTATACAAATACAGGGTAAAACTGTTGGGTGGGGTAATGAAATATAGTATAGTTTGTATTCAAACTTTGGATAGGTCAAACTTTTCCTGTCCCTTAAAACTTGAGTAACTGAGTACAGACTGTACTAGTATAAGCTGCTGATGATTACTTCACATAGTTGCCAAGTTTTGTTCAAGAATTACTTGATTTAAAGGGGCATATGATGAAGCGCATGATATATTCAAGCACAATTCCATCCTTTTCAATGCTCTACATTGGTTAGATCACAGACCTAATAACAAATAGATTGGACACTATGACAATTGTGTAAATTTCAAGTGGCACAGTTCGAAAATTTCACAAAATATTTCCCAACTTTAAACATACATATCATGAAGAGTTTTATAGATACAAGTTTCATTCAAGTCAAATACCATCACAAATGTAATTTTCTTTCCAATGATAGTATATTGTTTTCTCTTACATTGAGAGCAAAAAAGGAGTTTAATATAAACTTCGACTATGTCAAAACATTGATTTTTAAGAGAAAAGCGAAAAATGATGACATTTTAAACTTTAAACATTTTTTTATACAATTTCTTATTTTGAAAATAAACATAAATTATTATAATACCATTTTGCTATTCACTATGAATCTTTTAAATGTATTCTCATCAAAATCGGTGAATAATTGAGAGAGAACATAGAAGGAAAAGTTAAGGTGCCACGTGATATTTTGGTAATTCATTGGTTAAGATAGGAAGTTTCCTATCTGTTTATTAATATGTCTGTGGTTAGATGCATCCCGTGATCATGCTTGGATGTTTTGCAACGATGTACATTATTGAGAAACAAACAGGTCTCTATACCATGGTCATTATGAATATTTTGGAAAAGAAATGCAGGCGTGCCAAATCTTCAGATAAAATCCTGATTCTCCAGCTTTTTTATTTACTCTCCGGATCTCTGGATTTAAGTGTACAATCTCCGGATTTACAATCAAATCATATTTTTAAACGATGTTCACGATTTAACAGCAACATGTTCACAGTTTATTAGCTATTTCCTACAATGGTTCCGTTACGCTCCCTATCCAGCGATGCAAAGGAGGGTATTTACAAGTGTCAAATCAATAGGGGTCATCAGTGTAAGGCACTGACTGAATATACAGTTAACACATAAAGGCATAATAACATGTGCAATAGAAGCAATATATCTCAGGCTTCTTTAATTGGCAGTCATCAAAATTAGGATTTCAAACCACAAGCCCTTTGGGCTTGTTTTCTTGAATTTAGAACAAGCCCGGATAAAAACGAACAAGCCCGGAAAAAAAGTATGTCAAAAATTGAAAAAACACCAGTATACCCACTATTCGCCTAATATAATAGTAACATTTATTCAAATTTGATCATGGTAAATTCTAATGTTTATTTCAATCTCTACAATATTGTAAACAGTGCAATTCAAAACAAAACTCAAGGATATTAAGACTGTCAGGAACTCAAAATTGCCATAATGATATTGTTGGGCAATTTCCCATATTAACAATTTACGGTTTACTAGCAGTCTAGTTAAATATTTCCGAACTTGTTTAAACAAAACACCTAGAAACTGGCATAAGAGATCTCGTTTTATGATCAAACATTATGCACGCAAGCATTATGAAGTTAGTCAACCAAACTTTGATGTATGTACTCAATGCTTAGAGAAGAGCTGAAGAAAGTATACATGACCAGATTTTGCTTTTTAATCTGAACCTTAATTATCCGTAAATGAACGATAATAATAATTAGAGGTTGTTTTTGAGAAAACATTGCGTCTCCCCACACTGCAAAGTTTTGTCAAAATGCAACAAGCCATTTAGAAGGAGTAGCGGCAACAACAAATTTAAAGTAAAAAATTCAAAGGGCCATAACTCCATTAAAATTAGCGAACCGGAATGAAAGTGCGATATGCATATACTGATGCTGCCTGCAGTTTCGTCAAAATCAAATAAGCCGTTTAAGGGGAGTAGCGGTGACATATTAAAGTAAAAACTCCGTCAAAAATCAGCTAACCGAAACGAAAGAGCTACATGAACAACTAGACATCATACTGATGCTTCCTGCAAAGTTTCTTCAAAATCCAGCAAGCCGTTTAGGAGTAGCGGCGACAACAATGTTAAAGTAAACAATTCATAGGGCCTTAACTCCTTTAAAAATCAGCAAACCGGAACAAAGCGTGATATGCACAACTAGACACAATACCGATGCTTTATCTAGCTCATCTGGACTAGCTGTGACTCTACCACCACGATATAGTAAATATATACACTGGTTGATCTATCTAGCTCATCTGGACTATAGCTGTGACTCTACCACCACGATACAGTAAATATATACACTGGTTGATCTATCTAGCTCATCTGGACTATAGCTGTGACTCTACCACCATGATATAGTAAATATATACACTGGTTGATCTATCTAGCTCATCTGGGCTATAGCTGTGACTCTACCACCACGATATAGTAAATATATACACTGGTTGATCTATCTAGCTCATCTGGGCTATAGCTGTGACTCTACCACCACGATATAGTAAATATATACACTGGTTGATCTATCTAGCTCATCCGGACTATAGCTGTGACTACCACCACGATATAGTAAATATATACACTGGTTCATCTATCTAGCTCATCTGGGCTATAGCTGTGACTCTACCACCACGATACAGTAAATATATACACTGGTTGATCTATCTAGCTCATCTGGACTATAGCTGTGGCTCTACCACCATGATATAGTAAATATATACACTGGTTGATCTATCTAGCTCATCTGGGCTATAGCTGTGACTCTACCACCATGATATAGTAAATATATACACTGGTTGATCTATCTAGCTCATCTGGACTATAGCTGTGGCTCTACCACCATGATATAGTAAATATATACACTGGTTGATCTATCTAGCTCATCTGGACTATAGCTGTGGCTCTACCACCATGATATAGTAAATATATACACTGGTTGATCTATCTAGCTCATCTGGACTATAGCTGTGGCTCTACCACCATGATATAGTAAATATATACACTGGTTGATCTATCTAGCTCATCCGGACTATAGCTGTGACTCTACCACCACGATATAGTAAATATATACACTGGTTCATCTATCTAGCTCATCCGGACTATAGCTGTGACTACCACCACGATATAGTAAATATATACACTGGTTCATCTATCTAGCTCATCCGGACTATAGCTGTGACTACCACCACGATATAGTAAATATATACACTGGTTGATCTATCTAGCTCATCTGGACTATAGCTGTGACTCTACCACCACGATACAGTAAATATATACACTGGTTGATCTATCTAGCTCATCTGGACTATAGCTGTGACTCTACCACCACGATATAGTAAATATATACACTGGTTGATCTATCTAGCTCATCCGGACTATAGCTGTGACTACCACCACGATATAGTAAATATATACACTGGTTGATCTATCTAGCTCATCCGGACTATAGCTGTGACTACCACCACGATATAGTAAATATATACACTGGTTGATCTATCTAGCTCATCTGGGCTATAGCTGTGACTCTACCACCACGATACAGTAAATATATACACTGGTTGATCTATCTAGCTCATCTGGACTATAGCTGTGACTCTACCACCATGATATAGTAAATATATACACTGGTTGATCTATCTAGCTCATCTGGGCTATAGCTGTGACTCTACCACCACGATATAGTAAATATATACACTGGTTGATCTATCTAGCTCATCTGGGCTATAGCTGTGACTCTACCACCACGATATAGTAAATATATACACTGGTTGATCTATCTAGCTCATCCGGACTATAGCTGTGACTACCACCACGATATAGTAAATATATACACTGGTTCATCTATCTAGCTCATCTGGGCTATAGCTGTGACTCTACCACCACGATACAGTAAATATATACACTGGTTGATCTATCTAGCTCATCTGGACTATAGCTGTGGCTCTACCACCATGATATAGTAAATATATACACTGGTTGATCTATCTAGCTCATCTGGGCTATAGCTGTGACTCTACCACCATGATATAGTAAATATATACACTGGTTGATCTATCTAGCTCATCTGGACTATAGCTGTGGCTCTACCACCATGATATAGTAAATATATACACTGGTTGATCTATCTAGCTCATCTGGACTATAGCTGTGGCTCTACCACCATGATATAGTAAATATATACACTGGTTGATCTATCTAGCTCATCTGGACTATAGCTGTGGCTCTACCACCATGATATAGTAAATATATACACTGGTTGATCTATCTAGCTCATCCGGACTATAGCTGTGACTCTACCACCACGATATAGTAAATATATACACTGGTTCATCTATCTAGCTCATCCGGACTATAGCTGTGACTACCACCACGATATAGTAAATATATACACTGGTTCATCTATCTAGCTCATCCGGACTATAGCTGTGACTACCACCACGATATAGTAAATATATACACTGGTTGATCTATCTAGCTCATCTGGACTATAGCTGTGACTCTACCACCACGATACAGTAAATATATACACTGGTTGATCTATCTAGCTCATCTGGACTATAGCTGTGACTCTACCACCACGATATAGTAAATATATACACTGGTTGATCTATCTAGCTCATCCGGACTATAGCTGTGACTACCACCACGATATAGTAAATATATACACTGGTTGATCTATCTAGCTCATCCGGACTATAGCTGTGACTACCACCACGATATAGTAAATATATACACTGGTTCATCTATCTAGCTCATCCGGACTATAGCTGTGACTACCACCACGATATAGTAAATATATACACTGGTTGATCTATCTAGCTCATCTGGACTATAGCTGTGACTCTACCACCACGATACAGTAAATATATACACTGGTTGATCTATCTAGCTCATCTGGACTATAGCTGTGACTCTACCACCACGATATAGTAAATATATACACTGGTTGATCTATCTAGCTCATCTGGGCTATAGCTGTGACTCTTCCACCACGATATAGTAAATATATACACTGGTTCATCTATCTAGCTCATCGGGACTATAGCTGTGACTCTACCACCACGATATAGTAAATATATACACTGGTTGATCTATCTAGCTCATCCGGAATATACGTCTACCTCTACAACATATAGAGGATCTTACAGGAGTACTCATTCATTGTTGAATTTATTAAACGAGTTGGCAAAGTGAGTTTTTGCTAACGCGTTTAATAAATTCATTAATGAATGAGAACGAATGTTAAGATTCTATTTATCACATAACTCACACGTCGACTTTTATTGCATTTTGCTTGTCGCGTTAACACGCGAAATCGACATAAACCGTGGGAATTGGATCATAGTCATTATCGATTTTTTTGACAGCACATACTACGCTCATTTGCATACTTATATAACTAGTGGTATTTCGAAAATATAGAATTGTGTTACTCCATTCCCACACCGTGTTATGTGATAAAGTAAATGAACTATCTAGCTGCCTTCAACTATACCTGCATTATATTATTAAAACTCATACTCAGAGCTGGAATAAAAAGTTATATACGGTGAACCTGCATAAATTATTTATTTTTATTTTCTTACAACTATTATCTACAAAACGTGTTTCTGTTCATTAACAAACCACATTTACAAATAGTGAAGAAATTTAGGGACCTTAGAAATTACAGAACCAACAAAAGCATAAAGTTGCAGATTTAATTCTATAACTTGTAGTCACCAGTTGTGTGGGATATGACAACACACTATACCACCCACGTAGTGTTTGCTGATAAACATATACTTATTGTATAATATCATAAAATCAAAGCAAGTCCGCGCCTTCAGTGACGAGATCACAAAATGACTCCAGGACAAAGTTCACAAGGTAGTTCAAGGCTGGAAATTGTGACCTTTTAGATTTGCTTTTAGACGCAGGTGCATGCCCTTGTGACAACAAAGTCAAGTTTTCTCTGAAAACGTCGACAAAATACCAGATACTAGTACATAGATTGTCTATTTTTTTGTATGTTAATGTAGGTTTCCTACTGAAGAAGTTTAAGAATTGCCTGTTAATCAGACTTATAAATCCAACTTTACATTTGAAAATACAAAACTGATGTTCTTATTGGTTTAATTTGTAAGCAAAGTATCAAACAAACATGCTCTTTTAAACCCTTTAACTGCTAAAAACCACTTAAATATGACCCAACTAAAAGAAGAGAAGAGTCTATTCTACAACATCAGGGAACAAAGGATTAACACAAAGCTCCTGAGGGCCTGAAGATATCTTAATGGTTTGCATGTATTCTGTCAAACTCATGCGACTTAATCAACATTGTAATTTGAAAATCTGCTATCAGAAGGGAGTGTGTGTTTTTCTACTTCCCTTGATGTTGGACTCCCATTTATAATTGTAGCATGGTCGTTGACATTTCCATTGCATATGCACAGTTGTTAATCATTTAGTTGGAAATAACACCAGTCAGAATGACTGATGTACTCTTAACTACCATTTATCGGAAGTTAAGAGTATAGCAGACAGATGAAATTGACGTGCTACGGAACTGAGTATGGTCTCATCTTGTTGGATGATTTAAACACCTCAATGAGCAAGTAGGCTTAGGGCTACACCCATCTCGCTGCTCAAATCAGCCAACTCGATGAGACCATAATGTATTAATTATTTAGCTTTGCTAAAGGTACCATTATGATACTCTGGTAGACAGGGTTAGTTCCAAGACTAAGCATCAAATTGATGGACTTTTTTGTTTTTTGTCAAAAAGTAAGACACACAAAACAGTGGCGAATACCACAATATTTGTTTAGCTCACCTGGTTTGCGGTAGTGGACGTACACAAATAAGGTAGAAACTGCAGCGAAGGTGATAAGGGCCGTCCACCAGTTGATAATAAACATAACAGTTACACAAAGTAAGGCACCAGCAAGGCTCGCCCACATATTGTAATATTTAAATGAGGGCCTCCAACCTGAAATAAAATTTGGCATAAACATCAAAAATATATTGCAGACGACATATTCACGCTATTTTTAACAAGAAGCGCCACCTGTCAGTGCAGACACTCCTCTGTCATGTTGTCTAATGATGCCAAAAACATGTGCAAATTTTCGGTCCACTATGTGAAGTATTTTGAGAGATAGAAGCACCTTACATACAAAACGTTAACCGGGAGACGCAGACGCAGAAGATGCAGACGACAATCAAGTAGTGACAATACTTCATAATCTTTTGTCAAAAACAGACAAGACCTATGCAAGCTCGACAGTTTTAACTCCCAAGCGAGGGAATTTTTTCTTTTGATTTACAACTGAATGACAAACAGTGATATAATACACCATAAATCTTTGTAAGCAATGCTCTAGTTTTACTATAGTACCATTAAAATGGGAAATTTGTTCACAACAATGAATATTTTTCACGTTCAGCCTATCAGGGCACTTTCCCAGGTCCCACGCATAGATTCCAAGGATGTTCTGGAGAACTAGACTAAATGTATGGGTGTATTAAATTGGAAAACAAATAATTTCATCAAGTGGAGTTGTTTACAATTATTGATATTTGTTAACAATTATAGAAATCTATTTACAATATTCATATTAATTTTGTTTACAGTTATTAATATTTGTTTACAATAAATGATATTTGTTTACAATTACTGATATTTGTTAACAATTATTGAAATCTGTTTACAATTATAAATACTGTTTACAATTATCAATATTTGTTTACAATTACTGATATTTGTTTACAATATTTCATATTTGTTAATAAAACGTGTTGCTTATAAAATTTGTTAATAAAATGAAATGGGTTTTGACAATCTGTAAACACATTAGGTTCCAGGGCTCTTTCCAGGTATTTTGGGGAAAAGGACCCTTGTAAATTTCTATCGTAAAAACAACCAAATTGGGAATTTTTTTATCGATAAAAAGGTCAATAGAGAATTGTTTACGTCAACATTTTGTAAGATAGGGCGAGGTAAAAGCCTAAAAGGAATTATTAGTAACACTGTTACAATAACATACCATTTATATTGATTAGTATGTAACATAAGGATATATCACTACCGTATGAAAAAAATAATTGAGATTGGGTATATTTTGAATTGGGAATAGATCCATTTTTTGACCCCGTGAGACACCTAGAAAAATCCCTGGGTTATATATTGGGACAGTAACCTCAGAGGGAGATGAGATGAGGCCTAAAAAAAAAATTTGTGTGGTTCGGGTCACCCGACCCTACCTACGAATACCCGCCGACCCTGATGTTTTTTGGTCCATTTTCGGAAAAAAAAATAAAAAAATAACAATATAAAGTATGTATGTACACAAGTGAAGAGCAAATAGAAAACAATTATAATTACAGTAATTATAGTACATAATTCAGTGCATCTTCTTTGCGTTCATAAAAAACAATCCTTAAAAAAAAAAAAAAAAAATCCGACCTACCCTACCTACCTACCAATTTTGAACATGTTACCAGAACCACACAATTATTTTTTTTAGGCCAGAAGGATGAAGTTTCCCATCAGATATGCCCTCGCCAAGGAGCGTCTGTAGCTGTAAAGTGCAAGACCGTATCCACCGAGCAGCTACCGAAGCCACATTTATTTACAAACAGAGATTATATGGCACAACATAGAACTCACCTGGAGCTTTGGAAAGCGAGTTATCGAAGCAAGCGTAGTTTATGAGTATGTAAGCCATCAGGAAAAAATTGGAGATAATTGGAGCTATTGCATTGAGATCACCTGAAATATATAAACAACACACATGCTGGAAAACAACAACTTCATTAACATGCACTTACCTGGTGATTTGGAAAGAGAATTATCAAAACATGAATAGTTGAAGAGTGCATAGACCATCAGGAAAAAATTGGAGATAATTGGAGCTATTGCGTTGAGATCACCTGAAAAAAATACAAACTAAACAAATTACATGAAGAATATTCAAAACACGTCCGCTGACTGATGACAGCAACTTTGCTTAGAGACACATGGAAATCTTAATTTCTTTTTAGAAAACACACGGTGCTTCTTTTTCTACATAACTTACATACTTGAATTTATCATTATTAATTATCTGAAGTAGAACTCGCTAAAGGCAGATAAGTATACTCCCCGCTTCTGCAACTTTGACCCAATAAAATTTTCCTTTATGATCACATTCACTTGAAACTGAATCATCAGAAATATATAAAAACAATCCATGGGCCAATGAATGGGTAGAAAAGGTTTCCGTTTGACTAAAACTACAAAGGGCCATACCTCATGTAACAAGAGCTGTCGGAGAACAGCGCAGCTCGACTATTCAATTTTTCAGAGAACAAGAGCATCAAGAATTGCAGGGCAATCCATAGTCCCCCACCGGCCCAGACAAACATTTTCCAGACATTTTCTATGATGGAGGTCAAAGATCAAAGTCAAGGTCACAATGACTTTATTTTGGTACGCGATACACCGCTATCCAAAGATGTATTCACATACCAAGTTTGGTGTCTCTATTAAGTTATAGTATTGAAAATACGGTCCGGACAAGCATTTTCTATGACAGAGGTCACAGGTCAAGGTCACAATGACTTTATTTTGGTACGCTACACACCACTATTCCAAGATGTATTCACATACCAAGTTTGGTATCTCTAAGTGTTATAGTATTGAAAATACAGTCCGGACAAGCATTTTCTATGACAGGTCACAGGTCAAGGTCACAATTATCTTATTTTGGAACGCGACACATCGATATCCCAAGATGTATTCACATACCAAGTTTGGTATCTCTAAGTGTTATAGCATGGTTCATACAGACTTTTCAAACCTAAATTTAGGGCCTTTTTAGGGCCTTTTTAGGGACATTTTCGCTAAATTTAGGGCCTCAATATTTATAGCATAATTAAGCGTCCGACTAAAATTCCTGCTTACTGCTACAGTAAAACCCCTCTAAAGTGACCCCTACAAGAACATAGGTGGCAGCTTAATGCAGCATGATAGTATTGTAGAAAGCTCCTCTAATAGCTTTCTGCAAACTATAGTGCTGCATTAAGCAGTCACCTGTAAAAAAAAACACTAAATGTGTATAATGTAAGCGGTTGCATTAGCTGGGTTTTACTGTATTTATAGCCAATAAACCTGGACCTACCTAAGATTAAACAGTTTTCAGCTCTGTGGCCTTGTCCACAGGTATTCGGGGAGTAGCTTAGACTTACACTTGAATTTTTCAGAAAAAAAAACAACATCATTTAAATACTAATCAAACATTAAAAACACAAATTAAAAAAAAAAAAAAAAAAAAAAAAATTTTTTTTTTAATTTTTTTTTTTAAATTTGTGATTTTAATGTTTGATTAGTATTTAAAAAGAAAAGAAAAAAACATCATTTAAATACTAATCAAACATTAAAAACACAAATTAAAAAAAAAAAAAAAAAAAAAATATTATTTTTTTTAATTTTTTTTTTAAATTTGTGTTTTTAATGTTTGATTAGTATTTAAATGATGTTGTTTTTTTTTCTGAAAAATTCAAGTGTAAGTCTACTCGCCGAATACCTGTGGTTTAGCCCAAAAAAAAATTATTTTTTTATTTATACCCCACCCACTCCACTAAATATTAAATATTGGTCGCGATTTTTCAAAAACGGCCGTGCAAAAATGGCTGCACGGTTGGCTCAGTCGTTGGCTGGCTAATAACTTCCCCTCTGAAATATAACCGAGTATGAATCAAACTGAGTACGATGTACAATAGTACAAATCTAATTTCGTAGGAGTTGTCGTTCTTGAATTCATTCTATTTTTAGAAATTTCGTAGGAGTTGTCGTTTTTGAATTCATTCTATTTTTAGAAGCAACAACACCTTGACAGCCCAAATAATGTGCGAAATGAAATTTAGGGCCACCAAAACTAATTTTTAGGGCCGTATAGAGTAAATTTAGGGACTTTTGAGGGCCTGACATGCAATTTAGGGCCTTTTCAAGCAACTCATCAAAATTTAGGGCCTTTTCAAGTCTGTGCGAACCATGTATAGTATTGAAAAAATGGTCCGGACAAGCATTTTCTATGACAGAGGTCACAGGTCAAGGTCAAGGTGGCCTAATTTTGGTACGCGACACACCACTATCCCAAGATGTATCCACAAACCAAGTTTGGTATCTCAAAGTCTTATAGTATTGAAAATATGGCCCGGACAAGCATTTCTGGAACATTTTCTATGACAGAGGTCACAGGTCAAGGTCACTGTGACCTTATTTTGGTATGTGACACACCGCTAACCCAAGATGTATCCAAATATCAAGTTTGGTATCTCTAAGTGTTATAGTATTGAAAATACGGTCCGGATAAGCATTTTCTATGCCAGAGGTCACAGGTCAACCTATTTTTGGTACGCGACATACTGCTATCCCAAGATGTATCCACATACCATGTTTGGTATCTCAGTCTTATAGTATTGAAAATATGGCCAGGACAAATATTTCGGGACGGACGGACGGACAAGGTGCAAACCTATAGTCCTGGGGGGGGGGGGGGGGGGGGGGGGGGGGGACTTATAATAAATTATATAGCCAGTATATACCAACCGAACAATGTGAGTTGGGGATCAGTTTTAATCCAAAATTGCTCATTTTAAAGACATTTGTGGTCGAAAGGCAACTCGGGGAGGAAGGGATATCTGGCAATTTTTATTGTGGCCTCATTTCAGTTGGTTTTTTATTGATATTTCATCTGTGTATTGAATTTAATCTAAATTGTTTTATATGTATAGGATTGCGTTCAAATTAAAATTTTAATATCCAAATAATGGAAGACAAAATGAAAACAATTCCCTTCGCCCTGTCCTCCATGTGAGGGGAGCACATAAAACCCTGGCAGGGCTGGGACGAATCATTAATATATGTGTAGATGGTGATGATGGGTTGGGGGGTGGGGTGCAAAACATATTGATAAACTGAACACAGATATACGCAAAAACAAACAAACAAAAAACATTCGGGTGGTGGCGATGATGGGGTGGTGGGATGGTTGTGGGGTGGGGGCGGAACATTTTTATCAGCCGATAAAACAACACAGAGATATGTTTTAAAAAAAAAAAACATTTGGGTGGTGGTGATGATGGGGTGGGAGGATGGGGTGTGTGGGGGTAACATAGCTATATATAGACCAA
Source organism: Cyrtodaria siliqua (assembly GCA_037043455.1). Taxonomy (NCBI): domain Eukaryota; kingdom Metazoa; phylum Mollusca; class Bivalvia; order Adapedonta; family Hiatellidae; genus Cyrtodaria; species Cyrtodaria siliqua. Next base: position 155,296 of record JAWPHD010005069.1, read on the forward strand.
AACAACACAGAAATATGTCAAAAAATAATAATAATAAAAAAATAGAGTTTTAAGGGCAGGGTGGGGAAGGGCAACATAGCTATATGTGTAAAAATTGGCCAAAACAACAAAGAAATATGTAAATATGTAAAAAAAATCAATAAAAAAAATCAAGTTACGAGTGGTTACGAGCGGTGAAGAAAATACGAAGAAAAAATCGAGTTTATAAAGTCAAAATGAAACTGGATAAATGAATTGACGCTAATTTGAATGCTTGATAAACACTTCAAGATTGCCATGTGTCCCTGTAACTGAGTGATAATCTTTGTATTACATAACTGCACAGTAAGAATAAAGGAAATATAGTAAATACATTGGTTCAAAGAAGAAGTCCAAGTATGTGAGAGTTATAAAATGGACCTTGCTATTAGCATATAAGCATATGATCTTCCTGTCCTTGACCTAACAGATACAGCAGAACACATGAGGTCCCGTCTATTTCATTAAGCGATGGGAAAGCGTATATTGGCAGGATTTTATAACAGACAACAAAACATGTTAAAAAACGTTTACTGAAAAATGTGATAACCTGTTTAAAATTACCTGTTAAATGTTTTAATTTTACAATATGGAAAAGTTTTAAGCCGCAATTAAGGTTTTATTTCATACCCCAGCCAGCCTGTTTCTTGGAGAAGGGGTTGGATGGGGTATGAAAGCTAATACTCGGTCTTTCTTCTATAATGAGGGTTTTGAATTCTGCATGTGGTCTTCATGAAACGAGTATTCCTGCCTATTTATTTCAAAATCTCTTCAAGCATACAAAATTTGCATTTGAGCATTATGGATTGGAAACAAAAATTGTAATAAATGGACTAATAGATGGAAGGATCTATCAAACATGGTTCATATATTACTAGTATCATTGATTAGGCAAAAAAAAAACCTGTGTTTCTGGTGTTTCTGGTGGCCAGACCGACCCTATTTTTAAGGGGCCGACCCTAAAACTTTTTATAAAAAAAAATAAAATAAAAAAATAAAAAAATAAATAAAAAATAATAATTTGTTCTGAATAATGATTTATCACAATATATCGAGGTAAACTGACATCACAGAGAAACTTTCAGTTGTATCATCAACTTGTATGGGGTTTATGAGAAAAATACATGTAGAATCTCACAATATCTTGCTCCAAAAAAAACAAGAGGCCCAAGAGGGCCTGTGGACGCTCTACTGGCTAACACAGTTCTTATAACATCAATGAAGCGAGTGAGTGCCATTTACGTTTTTTTGAAAGTTTCGGGCAAAAAACAGCTTTTTAGCTAAATCAAGGGCCATAACTAAAGAATCTGGTAAAGTTTGGTAAAGATCAGATGAACAATGAAGGCCCTACCGTATTAACGAGGCAAAATATAGCATTTTTAACTAAATCAAGAGCCGTAACTCCTCTGTAACTGGTCGGACAGGTCCAACATAGAGCTAAAAAACAATAAAAAAAAAAATAATAATAATAATAATAAAAAAATAAAATAAAAAAAAAATAAAAAAAAAAATAAAAAAATAAAAAAAATAAAAAAAAAAAAAAATAAAAAATTTTTAATAAAAATAAGTAATAATAAAAAAAAAATTAAAAATAAAATATATTAAAAAAAATAATAATAAAAAAAAAATAAAAAATAATAATATAAAAAAAAAGAAAGTCATAAAATCTGCTAAAGTTTGACAAAGATCAGATGCAAAATGAAGGCCCTATCGTATGACGAGGCATATTATAGCATTTTTAACAAAATCAAGGGCCATAACTCTGCTGTTACTGGTTCGATCTGGCTGGTTTTCGAACTTGACCAAGCTTTCATAGACATTAACAATCTGATAAAGTTTGGTAAAGATCGGATTAAAAATGAAGGCCCTATCGTCTTATTGAGGCAAAATATAGCATTTTGAACTAAATCAAGGGCCATAACTCCGCTGTTACTGGTCCGATATGAATGGTTTTCGAACTTGTCCGAGCTTTCATTGATATTAACAATCTGATAAAGTTTGGTAAAGATCGGATGAACAATAAAGCCCCTATCGTCTTAACGAGGCAAAATACAGCATTTTTAACTAAATCAAGGGCCATAACTCCGCTGTTACTGGTCCGCTATGGCTGGTTTTCAAACTTGTTCGAGTTTTCAACAACATTAACAAACTGATAAAGATTGGTAAAGATCGGATGAACAATGAAGCCTCTATCGTCTTAACGGTGCAAAATATAGCATTTTTAACTAAATCAAGGGCCATAACTCCACTGTTACTAGTCCGATATGGCTGGTTTTCGAACTTGTCCGAGCTTTCATTGATATTAACAATGTGGTACAGTTTGGTAAAGATAGGATGAAAAATGAAGGCCCTATCGTCTTAACGAGGCAAACTATAACAATATAGCATTTTTAACTAAATCAAGGACCATAACTCTGCTGTTACTGGTCCGATCTGGCTGGTTTTCGAACTTGTCCGAGCTTTCATTGATAATAACAATGTGGTAAAGTTTGGTAAAGATAGGATGAAAAAGTAAGGCCCTATCGTCTTAACGAGGCAAAATATAGCAATATAGCATTTTTAACTAAATCAAGGGCCATAACTCCGCTGTTACTTGTCCGATCTGGCTGGTTTTCGAACTCATCCGAGCTTTCATTGATATTAACAACCTGTTAAAGTTTGGTAAAGATCTGATGAAAAATGAAGGCCCTATCGTCTTAACGAGACAAAAGTTAACGCCGACGACGGACGACGGACGGACGACGGACAACTCGGCATCCCATAAGCTCTGCTGGCCTTCGGCCAGTAGAGCTAAAAAAGGAAAAAGAAAAATAAATGTCTACCTACCGACCCTATTTTTTTAGAGCATGCAATAGGAAACACACCTATTTTTTTTGGTCTTCCATATATATATATATATTTATAGCTACAGGACTAGGGATCCTACGCTTGTTATCTTTAGAGATCTTCAGCTGACGAATACAAACCTATAATAATGAAAGCTAAACCAATGGCATATGCCAATAAGTATGCCCGTCTCGGGTTCTCACTGGCACCATATCCTTTGGCGAAGACAACCACTCCCGGGAAGATCTTATCTTTACATAATGCCTGTAACAGAAAAAAGTGATAGAGCAATTGATGCCATTACCATTTTTGGAAATTAAAGAACAATCAAAGTTGTATTAAGCGACCATTCAAGGGAGTTTCTAAAAATGGTCGCATAAAGCGAAAGTAAGCTGATATAATGAACATATAGCTAAAATCAAAATTATCGAGTTTGAATCCTGTGAGGAGCTTACTATTTTTCAATGACATAGGGCAGTGTTGTTTATTGATGTTGCTACAAAATCAATAATGATGTCCTACTTTGTCTTCTTATATACAGGTTACGGTAGAATGAGAAATTAAAACACTTCCAATAGCATGCCTATTATTTCCTATATATGATATCCCATAAGTATAGCTATAATAGCAGTTTTAACCCTCATTTCTAAAATGTTCATCTATTAATATTCTTTCTTAAAACTGTTTAATAGACCTGAAGTGTAGTGTTTATTTTCATTGAAAGACTTTAGTTGCTAAACTGTAGTGTTTATTTTCATTGAAAGACTTTAGGCGCTAGTTTATTTTCATTGAAAGACTTTAGGCGCTAAACCGTAGTGTTTATTTTCATTGAAAGACTTTAGTTGCTAAACTGTAGTGTTTATTTTCATTGAAAGACTTTAGGCGCTAGTTTATTTTCATTGAAAGACTTTAGGCGCTAAACTGTAGTGTTTATTTTCATTGAAAGACTTTAGTTGCTAAACTGTAGTGTTTATTTTCATTGAAAGACTTTAGGCGCTAGTTTATTTTCATTGAAAGACTTTAGGCGCTAAACTGTATTGTTTATTTTCATTGAAAGACTTTAGTTGCTAAACTGTAGTGTTTATTTTCATTGAAAGACTTTAGGCGCTAGTTTATTTTCATTGAAAGACTTTAGGCGCTAAACTGTAGTGTTTATTTTCATTGAAAGACTTTAGGCGCTAGTTTATTTTCATTGAAAGACTTTAGGCGCTAAACTGTAGTGTTATTTTCATTGAAAGACTTTAGGCGCTAGTTTATTTTCATTGAAAGACTTTAGGCGCTAAACTGTAGTGTTTATTTTCATTGAAAGACTTTAGGCGCTAAACTGTAGTGTTTATTTTCATTGAAAGACTTTAGGTGCTGAAACTGCAGTGTTTATCTTACCTGAAAGACTTTAGGTGCTGCAACTAAACTGGCTAGAGCTGAGGACAGAGTAGCTGAGAATATGCCCGCAGTTATCAACGGGCCAAAACCTGACATCATCTCCATTACCTAAAAACATATAAATATAACTGGTGAGTTAAAAATGTAAAGATGAAAAGCAAGTCAATCAAAGAGTGACTTTCATGTTTTATCCTTGGAATTTTCGTTTTAACGACGGTAGATGAGCACAGACCACCTATGATCCAAACCCCAACAACGTTTGGAGATAGCCAGTACAACATTTCTGCTGGTCAACATTCCTGAAAAATTTCGCGACCGTGGATTAAATAGTTAACGTAGGAATCGCGCGACACAAGTTTTTTGGACGGACTGACAAGACAAGTTCAAATCTATATGCCCCCACCACCCCACCCTCCGAAATCTTTCATTTAATTCATTTAAACTGGGAATAGGTGCACTGTGAAGTGGTTTTGGCTAAAACATGTCCAACAGGCAGTGTATTAGGCAGTAATTCAAGAACTGGGTGTGCAAAATAATTTGTTAACACGTTACGCGCCAATTTGCGACAAATGGGTGTCTCTAGGATAATTTCTTTTCACAGATAAAGGTGAATAAGGTGAGTTAAAAAGGTGCATTTTAGGTCATCTTTCTTCTATAAATGTATACAAAACATAACTATATTGAGAAAGTAAGAGTTCGGAAGTGTTGTTTAGCAAAAAAAAAAACACCCACTCCTCCAAATATAGGCCGCGATTTTTCAAAAACGGCCATGCAAAAGTTTTTTCGTTCGCTATATTGATATGGTCGATACGCTTCACACCCTATCAATGACAGCCCCAGTGGCCATAAATCTTAATGAGTTGTAGAGAGGATAAAGTTGTGCCTACAGATGGACTGAATCCAGTATACCCAGCTAAACGACAAGTGTATTATGGGACAGACTGATACTGTAAGTTACACAGTTAGTCAGTAACCTAATATGGGATATAAAGTGTCAGCACCTTTCATATGGACAAAAGTGAGGCTTTCATATTTACAGACACCGTATATTATACATAAGGTCACTAACACTGTGTAATAATTATTTCTTGCATACCAGATATGGCTATCCACATTCTACATGGGGGCTGGAAAGTCTTATCTTTATGGGTAAAGATAACGGTCACGCGAACCAACATCTGGTATGCAAGAAAACATGCAAAACGTTAGTAGCTGGCGGCGTCAACGCTCAACGTGTCTATGTTATGCAAGAAAAAGAATCTATCATGGGTATTCGGTTCAGATAGGGAATTCCAAGCCTCGGTATAAGTGTTTTAATCGGAACCTCAACATAGCCTCAGTTCCGATAATAACACTTATACCTTGGGTTGGAATTCCCCATCTTCACCTGATACCGATGACAGATTGTTATAATCTTACCGACTAAATTTCAAGTCAAAGCAATACATTTAAGTAACATTTAGCGTTTTAGAACACAAAGCTTATACGGGAAACAATATGACATTGTGAAGGAAATGACATCACATCAACATATGCTTTGTATGGATTAGTTGCTTTGTATGGATTATACACCTATATCTCCACGCACGCGCTATCTTTAATCCAATGAAAATATTGCAAATGAGTAGGAGGCAAAATATATACTGCTACATACCTGGTAATCGTTGTATAATCCATATTTACAGACACCTTCTGGTGCGAGAGAACAGTTTTGTATATTCTCAAATGTATAAGCAGGCACTGCAGGCATAAATGAAGTCAAGTTTCTAAAGTTTGTCAAGTTTGTCGCAAAAGTTGTGAAGTTCAAACCAACAGTTGTGCTGAGTAGAGATGACGGTGATGATTTCACAACCTCCATGGCAACCAAGGCACCAGTTGCATTCCTAACTAAACAGCTACCTAGCAACCAGACGACGACAATGTAGGTGATGGATGTGATAATAATGGCAAGAATCGTCCCAAGTGGAATGTCTTTTTGTGGGTTCTGAAAAGGACAAATGTGAATGGGTTACTTTGTTCGTTTGTTTGAATGGTGTTTTACGTCATTTTAGGCACATGTCAGGTCATATGACGGTCGATTTTTTGTGATAGAGGCAGACCATCCGATTTTTATGCTCCCTGAAGGGTGAGCATATAGTTGCCACTTTGTCTGTCCATCCGTCCGTCCGTGACACTTTCTTGTCCGGAACATATCTTCAAAACTACTGATGAGACTGCACTGAAACTTCAAACAATCATAAGGGGCAATGAGAGAAAGTACAGAGTGCAAGAACCATAACTCTGACATCATTCAAACTGCCCTTTGTAACTTTATTCTTAGATTCTTTATCTGGAGTACAAACTACTAACAGAACTGCAAATTGAAAACTACTGGGTGATACAAGGCCATAAGAGACAAGCAAGTATTTGACAAATATGTTTCCAAATTGTTTTAAAGCAGCCCATATAATCCTTATTCAGGATATCCTGTAAAAGACTGAAGTGGACTTATGTAATTGGTTAAATAAGTGGTTTTAGAGAGTTTTTCTCTAAAATCTGAAAGAGGCCCAACCCAGGAATCTGCATGAGACTATGATTATAACTGACAAAGGAGTTCTGGACAGGGCTGTGTAACGTCCACTACTATATACCCGGGGCGACATATAGCGACAAGAGCACCGCCTAACGGAACATATACTCCTCGTTTCAGTGTTTGGACCTTATACTTTGGAGGTGATTGGCAAGGTTAAGGTCCAGGTTTTACCTTTTGTCAAAGAGAAATAATTCAAGAAAGATGAATCAGAGAGTTATGGGCCTTAACAGATGTATTCAACGGATCACGCTGAATATGGGTACAAAGTTTCACTGCTGTAGACCTTATACTTTGAAAGTTATTAGCCACAATCAGTTATCAGGTGAAAGCTAACGGACAGCAGACAGACGGACTGATGGACAGAACAATTCCTCAACATAATACATCCATATGGGCGTGTAATAAAAAAGTATACTGAAAGGAAAAAGAAACAGGACACGGGAATTTCCGCTATATATTGTATATACTGCACTTATTTCCATTTGTAAAAAAAAAAGTTGCACTTAGAGAAAGGACACAACTGTGATGTTGTAGACGTTGTAACAAGAATTTCATATATGTTGAAGTTCCTCTTTGAAAAACTAAGCTAGTTCAGTACTGTATTTAACGTAAAGCGTTTGCAAAAGTTTTGCAACCTAACTTTGCGCCAAACGCATAATTTGTCAATAATGAAACTTTGCAGGAATACTATTTGCTGTGTTACGTGTTGTTTAAGTCTTTTTTCCGAAAGGAAAGATCTTACGTAGCCATGTACCATTTGATTAACAGCAGCATATTGTACATACAATATATAGCGGAAATTCCCGTGTCGCGTCTCTTTTTCCTTTCAGTATATAATTATATCTGTGTGCAGATGTCACCAGTGCTTCACTGTGTCCTGTATTAAACATGCCACATTATTATTATCGATATTAAAATAACTGATTGAACTTACTCAACAGATTAAGCGTAAATTGAAATACAATATTATTTCTTTAAAAGATGTGCCATTTTTTCAAAACATTTCTTCACCTACTTTTAAGTCCCCTGAGATGTTTGCTCCAGCTAATATCCCGGTAGCCGCAGGAAAAAATACAGAAAACACAGAGAAAAATCCCTGTCCATCAATGAAAGCTGGATGGAGGTTTTCTACAAATACATCACCTAGAAAAAGAAACATAAAACGTATAATGTGCGGTCCAAACATGTTAATATGGAATCGAGATGGCAAGGTGTGTTGTCATGGTGCCTAGTCATCAGGACTCCTTCATATGTTTCTGTCTCACATTTACTTTCATGTTTGTTTGTTTTGTTTATATTTATTAGATGGATTTTCCTCGGGTGCTTTACGTCATTCTTAGCACGTTAAGCCATACACAACGGTCAATTAATTTTGTGTAGTCGAGGCAGACAATCCCATTTTTCCTGGTACTGTATACCTCTCGCCAGCCGTAAGAATTGACACTTTCTCACTTGACACGTCAAGATCCCAGTGGGATTCAAACCCGCAGCGGTGAGAGGCGGGCAAGTTTTAGACACAGCATCTTTACTATCCCGGCCACTGAGGCGCATTTATTTTCATGAATGATATCATGTGACCAATTCAGAATCTTGTAAACCTAGGTGATCTTATTCTTATTACTGTTCGGAGGACACAAGCTGCATATATTTTATGACTGCCTTTTTGTCTAAGGCATAAATATATAGAGGATATTTGTTGGTTTAGAGTGAATATAGGATATATTTTCATCGAGAAGTGAGAAAACTTATATTTTCACGAGTGCTTTAGCACGAGTTAAAGCACTCGTGAAAATAAAAGTTTTCTCTTTGAGATGAAAATAAATCCTATATTCACGACAAACCAACAAATATTCTATTATTATATACTTTTTATCATGCAACACTACCAAACTGTTTCAAACAGAGAATATGTTTCGTTCGGACAGCTCCGCTTTAACGTATTCATGGATAAATATAGTAATGCCAGTGGGTGAGGCGATTTACATATATATTTAGTGCGCATAGAATATAGTTCTGAACTTTGACACAAATTATGACTGTTATAAGCAAATGTAGAAAAAAGTAGTTCTATTTTTTCTGGCAATGAGAATATAAGTTCTTATATTCTCACTATGAAAATATAAACAATGAGAATATAAGGTTTATTCTAACCATACAATTCACTATTTAACTGGGAAGTATATGTACCATCTTGACATAATGAAAATGATACTCAATTCTGTCAAATCAAGACCCTATCGATGTCACATTGTTATTGTGTAAAACTAAACACTGAAGTTCTTACCCCTGTATCCAGTAAAACCTTTCGAGAACTTTTCTTCTGTAGGAGGTATAACGGTTCCAATAAGAAAATTGGCTATGGCAATAAGAAGCACCCCCAATAATACAAGCTGTGCCTGGAAAAGAAATGTAATATTGTTATGTATCCCAGCGTATTATTTAAAATTTTGGACCCCGGGCCGAGGCCATTTTTGCAACATATATGTGTAAGAATTGACTAAAACAAGACGTGAGGGGAGAGGGGGCGGGGGTAGGGGGGGGGGGGAGCCCATGCCCCGATATGGGTGAAGTAATAAGATGCATAATGCTATAACAAATCCCAAACCAAAATTATAGATATATATATACATGCTTACATGCAAACCTAAATCTGCCTTTATTTCACATTTTATGGGCCATCACAATTTGGGTTCCATGGGAGCCCGGAATTTGCAGAAGACAAATTTACTTATCCAACCCTTTACAACATACTATAAGGAAATCAATTCCAAAATTTAGTTCAGCTAGGACAAGAAATGTAAGAGATATAGACCTGTAAACACAGCTTACACGCAAAATTTGATGTGAAACAGACATATTTTAATATTTTAACATGAATTTGGGTTCCATGGGAGCCGCAGGGGTTACAGGAACAAAAATTACTTAAGCAGCCCTTATGAGAATGCTATAAGGAAGCTAATGGCCAAATTTAGTTGTGCTAGGGTAAGAATTGTAAGAGATATAGACTTGTAAACACAGCTTACACGCAAAATTTTATGTGAAATGGGGCATATTTTATGATTTCATAATTTGGGTTCCATGGGAGCCCTTGGGTTACAGGAACCAAAATTGCTTATGCAGCCCTTAAGATAATGCTATAAGGAAGCCCATGAACAAATTTGGTTGTGCTAGGATAAGAAATGTAAGAGATATAGACTTGTAAACACAGCTTACACGCAAACCATGATGAGGGACGCCGACGCCGACACCATACCGACGCCGGGGTGATAACATAAGCTCTCTTATTCTTCGAATAGTCGAGCTAAAAATTAAAAAAAAAAAATCCCTACCTACCGACCCACCCCTAAAAGCCATGAGTCGGAAACTGCAAACAAACAATTTTTTAATGGTGGCCGGACTTCATTTAAACAAACTTGTAAGTCTAGACATTGGCGATCATTTATAAAGAAAATTTCAAAATCTGTTCAGCAGTTCTTCAGAAGAAGAGTTTTTAAAGTTTCCACAAGTTATGGTAATGGCAGCCATCTTGGATGTCGCTTTGATCTAACTTTAGCAAACCTAAAAGCCACGGACCTCAGCATTATCCATGTGAAGTCTGGTCATGAGAAAATCGTTTAAACAAAAGTGAACGGACGGATGGACAAAAAGCGGTCACAATAGCGATGAGCCTTTAAAAAGGCAATGCAATTGTGATTTTCCGCATGCCGGGCTCTAAAATGACAATATATTAACAAATAGTAGGCCATAATTACCACATTAGAGGCTATACAATGTCTTTCTTATATTTACAACCATAGCTTCCTGCAAATTTAAATATCTATATTTACCTACCCTATATCAATATATTTACATAACCTAGCCTCCCACTCCATACCTATAATGGCTATACCCAGTAGTAATGTGATGGTGATACATACCCTAACCTCCCACTCTTTGTCTGGCTATACCCAGTAGTAATGTGATGGTGATACATACCCTAGCCTCCCACTCCATGTCTGGCTATACCCAGTAGTAATGTGATGGTGGTACATACCCTAGCCTCCCACTCCATGCCTGGCTATACCCAGTAGTAATGTGATGGTGATACATACCCTAGCCTCCCACCCCATGCCTGGCTATACCCAGTAGTAATGTGATGGTGATACATACCCTAGCCTCCCACTCCATGTCTGGCTATACCCAGTAGTAATGTGATGGTGATACATACCCTAGCCTCCCACTCCATGTCTGGCTATACCCAGTAGTAATGTGATGGTGATACATACCCTAGCCTCCCACTCCATGCCTGGCTATACCCAGTAGTAATGTGATGGTGATACATACCCTAGCCTCCCACTCCATGTCTGGCTATACCCAGTAGTAATGTGATGGTGGTACATACCCTAGCCTCCCACCCCATGCCTGGCTATACCCAGTAGTAATGTGATGGTGATACATACCCTAGCCTCCCACTCCATGTCTGGCTATACCCAGTAGTAATGTGATGGTGATACATACCCTAGCCTCCCACTCCATGCCTGGCTATACCCAGTAGTAATGTGATGGTGATACATACCCTAGCCTCCCACTCCATGCCTGGCTATACCCAGTAGTAATGTGATGGTGATACATACCCTAGCCTCTCACTCCATGTCTGGCTATACCCAGTAGTAATGTAATGGTGATACATACCCTAGCCTCTCACTCCATGTCTATGATGGCTATACCCAGTAGTAATGTGATGGTGATACATACCCTAGCCTCCCACTCCCTGTCTGGCTATACCCAGTAGTAATGTGATGGTGATACATACCCTAGCCTCCCACTCCATGCCTGGCTATACCCAGTAGTAATGTGATGGTGATACATACCCTAGCCTCCCACTCCATGCCTGGCTATACCCAGTAGTAATGTGATGGTGATACATACCCTAGCCTCCCACTCCATGTCTGGCTATACCCAGTAGTAATGTGATGGTGATACATACCCTAGACTCATACTCCATGTCTGGCTATACCCAGTAGTAATGTGATGGTGATACATACCCTAGCCTCTCACTCCATGTCTGGCTATACCCAGTAGTAATGTGATGGTGATACATACCCTAGACTCATACTCCATGTCTGGCTATACCCAGTAGTAATGTGATGGTGGTACATACCCTAGCCTCTCACTCCATGTCTATGATGGCTATACCCAGTAGTAATGTGATGGTGATACATACCCTAGCCTCCCACTCCATGTCTGGCTATACCCAGTAGTAATGTGATGGTGATACATACCCTAGCCTCCCACTCCATGTCTGGCTATACCCAGTAGTAATGTGATGGTGGTACATACCCTAGCCTCTCACTCCATGTCTATGATGGCTATACCCAGTAGTAATGTGATGGTGATACATACCCTAGCCTCCCACTCCATGTCTGGCTATACCCAGTAGTAATGTGATGGTGGTACATACCCTAGCCTCTCACTCCATGTCTATGATGGCTATACCCAGTAGTAATGTGATGGTGATACATACCCTAGCCTCCCACTCCATGCCTGGCTATACCCAGTAGTAATGTGATGGTGATACATACCCTAGCCTCCCACTCCATGTCTGGATATACCCAGTAGTAATGTGATGGTGATACATACCCTAGCCTCCCACTCCATGCCTGGCTATACCCAGTAGTAATGTGATGGTGATACATACCCTAGCCTCCCACTCCATGTCTGGATATACCCAGTAGTAATGTGATGGTGATACATACCCTAGCCTCCCACTCCATGCCTGGCTATACCCAGTAGTAATGTGATGGTGATACATACCCTAGCCTCCCACTCCATGTCTGGCTATACCCAGTAGTAATGTGATGGTGATACATACCCCAGCCTCCCACTCCATGCCTGGCTATACCCAGTAGTAATGTGATGGTGATACATACCCTAGCCTCCCACTCCATGCCTGGCTATACCCAGTAGTAATGTGATGGTGATACATACCCTAGCCTCCCACTCCATGCCTGGCTATACCCAGTAGTAATGTGATGGTGATACATACCCTAGCCTCCCACTCCATGCCTGGCTATACCCAGTAGTAATGTGATGGTGATACATACCCTAGCCTCCCACTCCCTGTCTGGCTATACCCAGTAGTAATGTGATGGTGATACATACCCTAGCCTCCCACTCCCTGTCTGGCTATACCCAGTAGTAATGTGATGGTGATACATACCCTAGCCTCCCACTCCATGTCTGGCTATACCCAGTAGTAATGTGATGGTGATACATACCCTAGCCTCCCACTCCATGCCTGGCTATACCCAGTAGTAATGTGATAGTGATACATACCCTAGCCTCCCACTCCATGTCTGGCTATACCCAGTAGTAATGAGATGGTGATACATACCCTAGCCTCCCACTCCATACCTATGGTGGCTATACCCAGTAGTAATGAGATGGTGATACATACCCTAGCCTCCCACTCCATACCTATGGTGGCTATACCCAGTAGTAATGAGATGGTGATACATACCCTAGCCTCCCACTCCATACCTATGGTGGCTATACCCAGTAGTAATGAGATGGTGATACATACCCTAGCCTCCCACTCCATGCCTGGCTATACCCAGTAGTAATGTGATGGTGATACATACCCTAGTCTCCCACTCCATGCCTGGCTATACCCAGTAGTAATGAGATGGTGATACATACCCTAGCCTCCCACTCCATGTCTGGCTATACCCAGTAGTAATGTGATGGTGATACATACCCTAGCCTCCCACTCCATGTCTGGCTATACCCAGTAGTAATGTGATGGTGATACATACCCTAGCCTCCCACTCCCTGTCTGGCTATACCCAGTAGTAATGTGATGGTGATACATACCCTAGCCTCCCACTCCATGTCTGGCTATACCCAGTAGTAATGTGATGGTGATACATACCCTAGCCTCCCACTCCATGCCTATGATGGCTATACCCAGTAGTAATGTGATGGTGATACATACCCTAGCCTCCCACTCCATGCCTATGATGGCTATACCCAGTAGTAATGTGATGGTGATACATACCCTAGCCTCCCACTCCATGCCTGGCTATACCCAGTAGTAATGTGATGGTGATACATACCCTAGCCTCCCACTCCATGCCTGGCTATACCCAGTAGTAATGTGATGGTGATACATACCCTAGACTCATACTCCATGTCTGGCTATACCCAGTAGTAATGTGATGGTGATACATTCCCTAGCCTCCCACTCCATGCCTGGCTATACCCAGTAGTAATGTGATGGTGATACATACCCTAGCCTCCCACTCCATGTCTGGCTATACCCAGTAGTAATGTGATGGTGATACATACCCTAGCCTCCCACTCCATGTCTGGCTATACCCAGTAGTAATGTGATGGTGATACATACCCTAGCCTCCCACTCCATGTCTGGCTATACCCAGTAGTAATGTGATGGAGATACATACCCTAGCCTCCCACTCCATGCCTGGCTATACCCAGTAGTAATGTGATGGTGAGACATACCCTAGCCTCCCACTCCATGCCTGGCTATACCCAGTAGTTATGTGATGGTGAGACATACCCTAGCCTCCCACTCCATGCCTGGCTATACCCAGTAGTTATGTGATGGTGATACATACCCTAGCCTCCCACTCCATGCCTATGATGGCTATACCCAGTAGTAATGTGATGGTGATACATACCCTAGCCTCCCACTCCATGTCTGGCTATACCCAGTAGTAATGTGATGGTGATACATACCCTAGCCTCTCACTCCATGTCTGGCTATACCCAGTAGTAATGTGATGGTGATACATACCCTAGCCTCCCACTCCATGCCTGGCTATACCCAGTAGTAATGTGATGGTGATACGTACCCTAGCCTCCCACTCCATGCCTGGCTATACCCAGTAGTAATGTGATGGTGATACATACCCTAGCCTCCCACTCCATGTCTGGCTATACCCAGTAGTAATGTGATGGTGATACATACCCTAGCCTCCCACTCCATGCCTGGCTATACCCAGTAGTAATGTGATGGTGATACATACCCTAGCCTCCCACTCCATGCCTGGCTATACCCAGTAGTAATGTGATGGTGATACGTACCCTAGCCTCCCACTCCATGCCTGGCTATACCCAGTAGTAATGTGATGATGATACATACCCTAGCCTCCCACTCCATGCCTGGCTATACCCAGTAGTAATGTGATGGTGATACATACCCTAGCCTCCCACTCCATGCCTGGCTATACCCAGTAGTAATGTGATGGTGATACATACCCTAGCCTCCCACTCCATGCCTGGCTATACCCAGTAGTAATGTGATGGTGATACATACCCTAGCCTCCCACTCCATGCCTGGCTATACCCAGTAGTAGTGTGATGGTGATACATACCCTAGCCTCCCACTCCATGTCTGGCTATACCCAGTAGTAATGTGATGGTGATACATACCCTAGCCTCCCACTCCATGCCTGGCTATACCCAGTAGTAATGTGATGGTGATACATACCCTAGCCTCCCACTCCATGCCTGGCTATACCCAGTAGTAATGTGATGGTGATACATACCCTAGCCTCCCACTCCATGCCTGGCTATACCCAGTAGTAATGTGATGGTGATACATACCCTAGCCTCCACTCCATGCCTGGCTATACCAGTAGTAATGTGATGGTGATACATACCCTAGCCTCCCACTCCATGCCTATGATGGCTATACCCAGTAGTAATGTGATGGTGATACATACCCTAGCCTCCCACTCCATGCCTGGCTATACCCAGTAGTAATGTGATGGTGATACATACCCTAGCCTCCCACTCCATGCCTTGGCTATACCCAGTAGTAATGTGATGGTGATACATACCCTAGCCTCCCACTCCATGCCTGGGCTATACCCAGTAGTAATGTGATGGTGATACATACCCTAGCCTCCCACTCCATGCCTGGCTATACCCAGTAGTAATGTGATGGTGATACATACCCTAGCCTCCCACTCCATGCCTGGCTATACCCAGTAGTAATGTGATGGTGATACATACCCTAGCCTCCCACTCCATGCCTGGCTATACCCAGTAGTAATGTGATGGTGATACATACCCTAGCCTCCCACTCCATGCTGGCTATACCCAGTAGTAATGTGATGGTGATACATACCCTAGCCTCCCACTCCATGCCTGGCTATACCCAGTAGTAATGTGATGGTGATACATACCCTAGCCTCCCACTCCATGTCTGGCTATACCCAGTAGTAATGTGATGGTGATACATACCCTAGCCTCCCACTCCATGCTGGCTATACCCAGTAGTAATGTGATGGTGATACATACCCTAGCCTCCACTCCATGTCTGGCTATACCCAGTAGTAATGTGATGGTGATACATACCCTAGCCTCCCACTCCATGTCTGGCTATACCAGTAGTAATGTGATGGTGATACATACCCTAGCCTCCCACTCCATGTCTGGCTATACCCAGTAGTAATGTGATGGTGATACATACCCTACCTCCCACTCCATGTCTGGCTATATCCCAGTAGTTATGTGATGGTGATACATACCCTAGCCTCCCACTCCATGTCTGGCTATACCAGTAGTAATGTGATGGTGATACATACC